>JARQTH010000301.1:1567201-1587166 GCA_030142595.1 Trachelus iudaicus | reverse complement strand
CTCTCTCTCTCTCTCTCTCTCTCTCTCTCTCTCTCTCTCTCTCTCTCTCTCTCTCTCTCTCTCTGTCTCTCTGTCTTTCTTTCTTTCTTTCTTTCTTTCTTTCTTTCTTTCTCCGAAAGAGTTATATAGCCGGAACATATATATCGGTATTAAGTTTATTATGCATTCGAATAATGTCTGGGAAATCAGAGGGGGAGAGAAATAAAATAGGGAGAGAGAATCTGACTATCATATATACGATCGTTTCTACGATCAAGTTACTGAAGGACCAAGGTGAATTTATCAGATAAGGCCAGACCGTACTTAGAGCAAGATCAATGATAAGAGATGATTTCAGGAGCACCGATCACGACCAGCATTGCAGCGACCCTTTAATTAACCTTCCCTATTATCATCGAACCGTCCGACGCCTCGAAGATCGACGTGATGCGACGCCCAACGTAAATACGCGACACGAATTTTGCTACCTTATCACTCAAGATGATTGCGTAAGATTGACCATATTAAAGGATCGACTTTCTATTTTTTTTTTCGATTCTTATTTACCTCCTTTGTCATTCATCCCTTAGTCTCTAGACAACCACGACCGTGTACAAAGTATCCACTAAACGTTTTCATGGTTCAGCTAGCACCCTTTAGACCCGTTCATCCAAAATCCACTTTCGTAACGACTTCTTTTTTTTTTAATAGCTACTAACCCAGCAAGTCTTGGGGCCAACTTCACTTGACATATGGCGTCCGAGTCATAATCTATAGGCAGCTGTCCGGTGAGCTATCATTATACCACGTGGAATATATACGTGGCATGTATGCTCATTAAGTAGAGGGTAGCTCTCATTGTTTTATACGAGCCGAAAATTTCTTCTAGTCAGTGGAAAATTAATAGGGGCCTCAATCTCAAGGGATGTCCGAAGTCATGACGACTTCCTATACGTATAGTTAAAAAAGGATAAAAAATATTTGAAATTTATCGCAGCTTTTTGGATCTTATCATTTGAATTATTATCATATTCTTATCTGGTATATATTGTTTGAATTAATTATCAGTGCTATAGCCATACGCGTCATACGCGACTAGACATTTGTCAATGTGGTATGTGAGACTCGTAACTGCACATTCGCGTAAATTTGCCAAGGCAAAAGCTTATCAGGTGCAGCGCTCATACATAAACTACAGGAACATCGTAGCTGCTGGGCTCAGGAAGGCAGAAAGGACTGACTCTGGGGAGTCGATTCCATCGACTGACTCGATCTATGGAAGCTGGACGCTCGCAAATCAACTACCCCTCTATTTACACATAAATGCAACCCTATTCGTATATCCCAACCAGCCAGCCTTTCCAACCCTTGGGACAGTATCAAGTACATTGGACGTTAATGAAGATGATTAGAGGAAAAAAATATATACATATATGTATATCTTAAGACAATTCCTTGGGAAGTATTTATTTTGCGATAATTAAAAAGAAAAAAAAATATTCTATCGTACATGGAAAATTAAGGGTTGTTTTATTACATCGAAGGCAGCTGCGTGGGAATATGAAAAAAAAAATCAAGAAACTGAAATTCGATAGTAGCCATCATGCAGCATAGGTGCTATCGTGAATGACGATAACATTATCAGCACGTTCTGGAATAGCGTCGCGACGCATGGTACTCGCGAAACAGAGGCAAAACGTCGGCGTAGCGAAAACTGGAGAGGGGGTAGTAGAAATGAGTGGGTGAGGAGGGTGAAAAAAAGGCGCAACTCGAAACCTGAGCATGCTGGGTAAAGAGAAAAAGACGAACAGACTGAAAAAGGGGTAAAAAATGGTACGCCATCGAGAGGAGAAAGGGGAATGGTCGCTGGCTAGAGAAAAATATATATAGAGGAAAGGAGAGAGAGACAAAGATAGAGAGAGAGAGTTAAAGCGAGTTTGAATCGAACGTGGCCGAGGCTAGCGAGGGGGTGGCACGTACAGGGGTAAAATGAAATCGACAGGGCGCGTCCACCACCTATCGGCCCCCGATGTCGGCCTCGTTCGTGTTTCGCTCTGTTTGAGTATGCGCCCTCACTAGTACGTACAATCCATTGCTCCTATCTGTACACGCTCCCGCGTATACGTATGCGATAGACCGTGTGACTCCGACATAACTAAACAAGCAACAAGTGACCTTAAAATCTGCGAATAAAAATACCAACCACTGATCGAGTATTTCGCGCCCAGCTGGCACACTCCGCCTCGTTCCTTCTCTCACTCTTGTCTCTTTCGCTTGAGCATCTCTTCTGAATCCTTTTGCTCTGCCAAGAAATCCTTAATCAACCATTTAAAATTAAGAGTACCATTTTAAGATTCGTGGCATTCGTAATTTATTTGATGACGATATAAACAAATTTTTTGTTCTTTAGAAATTTGGTTAGCGGAACACGTCTGATTTAATTGATATAAATGCTAGGGGTTGAAAATGATGTAATAGTCGGTATATGATTTTTTGATTAATTATAATAATGCTGGATTTTATATATAATGCATCAAGTATGAAAAGTGGGTCGATTTTGAATAGAGGGTCGTAAATATTATGTGTGAAGATGGTTCCTGGAGATGGTGCCGAGGCTGACCGTGGTGGTGGTGTTCTTTTGCGCGGGCCGCTGGATTAAAAAGCAACAAGTGACCTTAAAAACTGCGGGGATAAAAATACCGACGGCTGATCGAGAGTTTCGTGCGCCGCTGCGGTGCGAGGGTGGCTACGGGGTGGGTGGGATGGATTGGGGTTGGAGTGATTGGGTAAACGGGCTTTTTAGGCTTCAAGAGAGAGAATAGGGTTTTTAGGACCGGCTCGGTATTGAGAACGAAGAGACTGAGGTCTGCAAGTCATATAGCTATTGACCAGACTGACGTCACCCGTGACTTGAGAATTCCTTAAGGGTGGAGATATTGGATGGTGCCTTGAGGAGTTTATATATTTTTAAAAATATTT
This sequence comes from Trachelus iudaicus, assembly GCA_030142595.1. NCBI lineage: Eukaryota > Metazoa > Arthropoda > Insecta > Hymenoptera > Cephidae > Trachelus > Trachelus iudaicus. The sequence goes on along the minus strand of JARQTH010000301.1, from coordinate 1,584,208 downwards.
AGGTAACTTTATTTCCCTTTATAGACAATCGCTAAACCCGCTCAGTATTAATCACCCTTACGCCTAGCCACCCTCAGCAGACTAGCATGATTTATAAATAGGAACAGGATGACGTTAAAAAAAAAATTAGAAAAAAAGACTTGTCGGGGTATTTATAAAAAAAAATACAGGGTAAACTATTCCAGATTTTATTATTTTTATTATTATTTTACTCTAACAGTAGTTTATCCCTATAAAGTCGACCGGAGCAAAGGAGCAGGCATTCGGTAAGTCTATCTCGACGGGTAGTTCGAGTATTGGCCACCTAAGCAAGAGTTCGCCACTGTCCAGCAACCCTTTCACCAATACAGTCAGGGCTCAACCCCTTAGCATACACAGAAACACCCCTACGAGAGCAGGGTGATTTTTCTTTAGGGTACAAACACACCGCTGATCCTTACTAGCACAAGCAAGTATCGTATCGTCTTTCCCACTCACTACACACACAGCCACCCAAATCAGCTCGGTCCTGCTCCCTCGGCTAAGGGGTTGTGCACCCTTTCCCTTTCCAGTTTCTCGGCGCATGGCTAGAAACCCGCAACAAACCTCCCTCCTTTTACTACCACGATCATGCATACCCTCTCTCATTCCGTTCGACCTTCTCCTACCGAAGATAATTACCTAATAACTAATTATAGGTTCTCCTACTCATCCAATTTCATTTTTTATACCGTCAAAATCAACTCAGAAGAACTCAAGAATGGACAAAGCGATTTTTAAAAAAGATTTCTAAACGACATAAAAAAAATAGAAAATTTAAACAATTTTATTTGTTATTTCTTCGAGCTTTCCGTAATCACACGTGAATTCGTACCGTTAGTTTCCAAAGGAGTATTAAGAAAAATGATAATTTGAAATCATGTACTGTCCCATCCCCATACGAATAATATAATTAAGAATTCGTGTTATGTACGTCAAAATGGAAAATACATAAATTTCAGTAAACAGGGCAAACACTGCTACTAAATAGTACCGTCCATTCAGTTATAAAGGTCGGGTAGGTCGAGAGAGCGAGTAAGGTGAAAAGGGAGTGTTTCTACTCTATTTTTATGATTCTTAAAAGTGAAAGCTCGTGGGATTAGCCCATAGTAGAGGGAGGCCAACCCCTTGCTCTGTTAGGCACGCGAGTGCGATGCTCTCCTACCAAGGATCCCACACGTACGTGTCTCTCTATGTGCATTACCACAAACACACAGTATGAGGCATCCTTGTTCAGAAACACGTATACGTACACGCATAAGTCCAACAAGGCAGGAGAAAGACTGGAAAGAGAGAGAAAGAGAGAGAGAGAGAGAGAGAGAGAGAGTTTCGCGTAGACGTGCGAAAATACCACCCCCTTCAAATCTCCAGCCCCCCCTCATCCACATTCACCCTCGGTTACTCAGCCAACATCTCCCTACGTCCACCCTTACCTCCTCTACTCATCCTGACCACCCACTCTCTCTCTCTCTCTTTCTATCTCTCTCTTTCTCGTTCTCATTCTCCTCCTAACTGATCACTATTTCTCTCTTACCAATGCATTTACCTATAGGACTATCTTTCTCTCTTTGTCCAGCGACGACTTGCGAGAGCTCGAGAAACGTACAGTGACACGAAGCGCGAAAACCAACCCTTCTCCCTCTCTCTCTCTCTCTTTATCTTACTCGCGCTTCATATTTCTCCTCTTCCTCTCTCTCTATCTATCTATCTATCTCCCACTCAGTCACTCTCTCTTCCTCTCACTTAGTCAACGGACAGTCGCAAGCTTCGTACAGGTTCTACATCTCCTTCAGGAGTGTTCTCTCTCTCTCTCTCTTTCTCCTAAGTATGTAATATCGTATATACGTCTGTCTCATTCTCCATCTTTATTCTACGATCCGGCTCATAAGCTCCCTCCTGCTTTAACTAATGTTCAACTCATGCTCTCTCCCTCTCGCTCCTTCTCTCTCGGCATCTCCTCGTCGCAAGCTTCCCCCTCCCAAGGTGTCTCCGACGAGCGCGACTTGCGGGCTTGCGACGCCGTCCTCCAGAGGCGCCACTGTACGGGCCAGAGGCCACCGGCTGGCGGCTGGCGCGTGGTCTGCTCTACAGCATCCGCGATCTTCTCCGCCTACGCGACTGGCGACTGGCAGTGCGCCCGCAAGCCCGCAAGTTCGTGACACGACACACACGAGGAAAGCGCACACGGGACCCCCGAGGAAACGAGTGCATCACAGCCGGCTCTGAGGCTGCGGACGAACGGATCCTACTAATACTGTCTGCTCAAGAGAGATCCTTCACGAAGTGGTAAGTAACATTATATATATATATTTTTCTCTATCTACGCTTCTTCGACTTTATTTTTCCTTCGTTTCACCTCCTCGCTTCGCTCATCCTCTCTTCGTAGACCCCAGATTCAAATCTTGTTGTAACTTATAGTATTTACATTGCTTTTGCTCAGAGACCTCTTTTACTTTTTCTTCGTACAACCATCGCTTTCCTTGTCACTTCTGCTTCCTGTAAACTATCTTTCTCTTTCTCTCTGTGTCTCTCTCTCTCTCTCTCTCTCTCTCTCTCTCTCTCTCTCTCTCTCTCTCTCTCTCTCTCTCTCTCTCTCTCTCTCTCCCACTGTGTTGTTTTGTGGAAAAAGGACGTTCTTTTTTTAAATTGATTATGAAGGATGATTAAACAGTTCGCGATTTAAATAAAGAGATAAATTATGGTGCTATGGTGACTGTGTTACGGTGCTGGTGATTTCTCAAGAGATTTTGTACGTAAAGTTTGACACGAGGATACGCGAGCACTTGACAATGAAATTCGGTGTTTTTACTGGACGAAGAAACGAAGCGACTACGACATGGAATTGAAGGTGGGAACGAAGGAGAATCGCAGAATGCAACTAAATGGGATTTTAAGAGTGGTGATCATATCGGCTGAGAACGATGGAAACTTCTCGTGCTACGAGACACGTGCTACGTGATGTACTCACTCTTACAACTTTTTTTTTATTTCACTGTTTTCAGAACAATACGAAACTCACGTTAATTGTGAATATCAAATACGGCATTTGTTTGAACTGCCTGGCGCTACTTTGTTCCTATGACTCGATTCCATGACTAAACCCTGCAAATCATTGCACTGAGTGAAGACATAAATAAGATCCGCTGACCATGACGAATATGGTCTTTCAGGACTGATAACGTTGCACGACGAGAGACAATAAAGAAATATGAAATTAAAAATGAAAATTTAGTCTGATGTTGTTTGATTATAAAATCTAATAGAAATATGCCAGAGAAATTTTACAAAAAGACAATGCGGCGAACTATACGTTAATTTTACAGAGAGAGAAAATAAATATAGAGATGGAAAGAGACATATTATTTGACAGAGGATGAGGAGATGCGTTGGAGGGAGTGAGAAAGAGGAGAGAGAGAGAGAGAGAGAGAGAGAGAGAGAGAGAGAGAGACACTTTAAAAACGAGAACTGCATAATACATTGGAATTTAAACGTGCCGACTTTATTCTCACGGTTGCTAATAATATTGGATAATTAACGCTCCGTTAATTCGCTGTATCAATCTGAGTGGCAGCTACCATACGCGTGGGCCAGAACGGATAGTGCTACTTCTCGTTGATAGATATACTTGATTATGCTGATAGTATGCCGAAAATTATTTTTACTTGGAAATATGGAATTTATCGTGGAATTAACTATGCGAGTGATAACTTCAGAAATGGTCATCACGCGACGAACACAGTGATAATTCGAATGTGAATATACAGGGAAAAAAGTTTAAAAATAATTGTATACGGACACGTCTTATTCGTACGAAATTTTGATAGTGACGTTTGTGGGATTATTAAAAGAAATTTAAAAGATTTTTCAACGTGTCCCGGAGCTTTGCTGGATGGCGCAAGAATCAGTGGATTACGGGTTTTTGTCAGGAAATAAAAGTGCCGCTGTGTGAATTGAGAGGGGTTGATGGAATTTTTTTAGCGAAGGGGAAATTATTTTGAAAATTCTATGGGCGTTCAAAATTGAAGCAGTGTTGTGTGTGCGACATACGAAAAGTGTAAGGAAGTAAATACAATTGAGAATTGATCATTGTTAAGATTGAGGAGAAAAACGCATCGTTCGTTTGGTGTTACAAGGAAAATTGGAAAAGTCGAGAAAAATTGACAGCTGTGAGCTGGAAAGTAGAAAAGAGCAAGAGACAGGCCAGACGCTGAAGATCGGCCATATCTATTTCGCCGTCGGAAGCCCACGCAGCATCGCTTCGCTTCGCACGTCTACGAAAGTGATTTGTCGATGAGAGAATATTTTTGAAAATTTCTGTTTCTCAAAATATATCTCTTTTTCACGATCAGTCAGAAATCTGGTTTTGAAAACCAGATTTGTAGAGTCCTCGGAGGATTTAAAAGACAAACCAGCGAATCACGAAACATTGAGGGACTCGATACAAGAAATTTTGAATAACGGAAAATATTTGAAAATTCAAAAATATTCTGCGGACTTCCATGACACCCACAACAATTCCGAAAAAATTCCTTTCACGTAGCTCTTTGAGAAACGCAATGAAATATAAGGTACAAGAGAAAAACGTGGAAAAAATTCTGAAAGAAATTTGAAAAATAAATCACTAAAAGACCCACTCGAAATTCTTTTTGAAATTTACCAAATCGCCTTTCCATCTATAGAAGTGAGTGTCAAACGTACGAAAGTCGCGGTTGCAACGTGTTACTCGTAAAATAAATACGCCTCGCGCCGAATATCACTGAGGAAGGAAATAAGAGATAAAAGGATGCCACGAAATGTAAAACTTCAGAAGCCTCTTGATAATTGTCATTTTACGTTTATAAACCGTTAACTGTAAACTGTCGGATGTTGTCGCAAGAAGAATTGGTGAACAACTGAAGGTATAAAAGGGGTCCTCCTGGGACGGTCCCAATACTAGTTGTCCCAGGAAAAACCTGTCTGGCCGGTCTTGCTGTGGGGATTACAAGAAAGAAAAAAAAAATATCGTCATGCCTGTATAGAAAATGCCGGGTAAAACGTGTTTCGAGTTGTGTCGTGAAGCCGCATGGTCCGTAACCGGCGATCGATGCTTGCGTATAAATAGCTAATAATGAAATGAATCGTGTCATAAACAATTGGCGCGTCGTTCGGAAAGGTGGGGGTAAAAATCTAAATGAGTGTCCATTGGGTGGTGCGCGTATTCCGGGGGGTTTAGAGAGTCATATGAGGATTGGGGGTTGAGAGGTGGAGATATGGGAGGTCGATAGGTCACTCAAGCTAAATTCAACTGGGAAAGTCAAAAAATGACGAAAACCTAATGTCTTAGCACAATTTGATTTTATTAAGTTAGGACGAATAAAGCTTTTCGATAACGGTAGTCTGGTCAACTGTTTTTGGGCAATTGAATAGTTGTGTAAAATGCATAAATCTGAGTGGACGTTAATATGAGTGACAGGCGAAAACTGTCGGTGTCCGATTTGATTCTATACTGTCAGTCTGGATTGTCACTGTCCATAAACTAACTTTGCCAATTCGTAAGTGGTTATTTCGGTGAGTTCAAAGATTGAACATGGATTTAATTAATATGAGAATCACGTGTTCTGGAATTTTTTATCATTTCGTTTCCGAATTGATGAGAACGTGAAATGCAGGTGAAATTATTTAATATCGTCGATTCCTGGAAACACGATGTGTCTAGCGTTCGGTAGAGTGTGAAAATGACAAAAATCGTACAATTTACTGCACCTACAAAAATCAAGTAGACTTTGTTGCTTTTTATATATACCCCCTCACATATTTTTTTCATATACCGTATACAAGAGTTTTTCGAAACTAATGCATTAACCGAGATATTTTTAAGATACAAATCAAACGGATAGACCAACTCCAGATTAATTATCAAAATTATAATTTTTTAAAACTATTTAGACTGTATTTGTATCGGGGCATTCTTCCCGCCAAAATCCCATTCTTTAAAGTAGATTGGCTGTCTCGCGAACTATAACTTCGTTAAAAATGAAAAAATCTTAAAGCGATGTGTACGTAAAAAAGAAAAGTCAATTTAATAAGCAGACGACGACAAGAGTCTATGAAACTTTGATAATCGTAAGCGATCGTTTGTCAGAATGAGGGTGGCTAGCGAGTGGCAGGAGGACAGGGTAGAAAAAAGCGCGCGGGAAATTCGCAAGAATGCGCACAGCCATGAGCAGCCGCGTGAGGGGCGAGTGTCGAAGGTAGCGCATGGTGGTCGCAGAGAGTGCAGAGGTGGGAGGATAGATCAAGGGGGGTGAGTAGTGAGGGTTATAACGCTAGCGAATATCAGGGAGTGCGATATTGGTTAAAAAAATTGAAGGTTGCCTGAAAGAATTGAAAGTCAAGCTCTGCCGTAATAAGTCAACGCCGAGTCACAGGGGTGGTATACGTGTCTGGGTATCCGTAAGTCCAAGTGTCTCGTTCATCGGAAGAGAAAGTTGCACACTAAGTCTCTCTACTAGGAACGAGTATAAAGCCTTACGAGGATTATGAAGAAGAGACACGCACCAAGCCAGCCAGTAAAGCCAATACCTAACCCAGTGGAAATATGAAAAAATCTCTGATGGAAGAGTACGTAACATACGTCATCCACAGAGGGGTTCTTAAGGGGGCTAGGTATATTCCTAGTCCTCTCTCAGTGCTCTCCTAATTCTTTTGGCCCTTCAAGGCAAAGTCGTCCTCATCGGCCGCGACTTCGGACGAAGGGTGAGGGCAACCCCCACATTGACGGTGGTGGTGGTTGCGGGGAGGACGACGGTAGTGGGAGCGAGTGGGTTAACTGTAAAACTCGATTGTCCGTGTTTTTATCTTAAGACGCAAAGGGGGTCGAGGATTGGCAGGGGGTGCTTCGGGAGGCGCTGCTGGTTCCTGGAGGTGGGGGTTTCGAGGGTTCGCGCTGGGCCACGGGGTGGTGGAAGTCGACTGGGGGTAGGGTCGAAGGCCCCCCTCAGACTCCTCCGGTGGCGTTGCCACGACACGGTGGGGATAAGACTACCCTCGGAGGCAGAGTGCGTTTGCGCCGTCGCCGTGGAGGTGGCATCGTGCTAAGGGTTGTTTCGCGGCCGGGGGTGGCCCGGGGGATCTGGTGGGTGGGGGCATCCCTGACTGCAGGGTTAGGGTGGTCTTTAGGTCTGTCAGTAGCAAAGCGGCGGCCTCATCATACGGAGCTGCTGGCTGACCAGCTAGGCCGAAATCACTTAAGACGCGTACCTCGTTATAACCTCTACGCGCCGCGCCACCTCGCACATCTTCGCGCGCGCGCACCCCACCCCTACCCCACCTACACACACACACACACTCACACGCACACACTGACACGTACACGGGCCACACGCACGCACACGCACACAGTGACACAGCTAGGACGGTCAACCCCTTCTCATAGACATTCGCAGCAGTCACGCATATCGGCCACTGACATTCACACGAGACACGCGCACGTAACCATCCACGACGTAAACCAGCATTGTTAACTGCTACGGCCCAGATATGTAAACATCGCGGTAAGCGCACCGGAAACGTCATCGTCTTCAGATTCATCGGAACCGACCTCCCTGCAAGTACCACGACGTTGAGAATAGCCGACTGTGATCGCTTGGACATTCTGACACTTGGCCAGTTCGAAGTGGAAAGGCCAAACCTGAGTGCGACGCATTCACTTGCCCACTTCACGTGATAACGGTGCCGCTGGACAATTGTGCTTTTCTTTTTTCGTTCCTCACGAAGGAGCAGCCTCTCTACGTGACATTGACGCACGGCTTTACCCTTTGAAGGGTAATCAAAGCTCGTTGCGAAATTGCCGCGAATTCGTCGACTGACGCGAACACGCTTTGCCGGTGTCAAGGGGAGTTCTTCTTTTTTTTTTTGCGAATGTGACACGAGGACTTCCGGGTGAATCGTGATACTCCGGTAGCTAATTACGTGACTCGGTTTTCCTTTGGACTTGGCAGGATTCGAGAGTGTCGGACGACTGGAGGATTACAGGAGGAAACACTGTCGGCAGAGATAATCGTTGGGGTTAGTGATTCTTCGTATTGTACTTGGTGTCCTGTGAGTTTAAGGGAATGAGGACGAAGGGGCTGATGTAAGGGGAAGAAAGACGAAAATAATAATAAGCGGCTTTACCGCGTTTCAGAAACGCCCCTTGTGTCGCGCCAACCCCTTAACACAGTGTGCACGTGTTCTCACGGATACCCTAACGTTTAGGACGCAACGTATAATTTAAAGGTAACCGAAGTTTTAGGAAGAAACAGTGTAACTGTGGAAAGTCGATAATCTGTGTTACACGTTTACTAACGTTCCTCCTCAGGAATTCGCGAAGGATCTTTGAAAAGTAATTTAGGGTATTTTTATGGACTCCTCGGTTAGACGTTCGGTGAATACTTATCGTTGTACTTGTCGTATTTTTGGAATATTGTTTTTGTTTAAATATTTGTAATTGTTATTATTTTATTGATATTGTTTATTGTTTGTCAACTGTCATCGATGTGAAATATAATTTTTATTGTCTCCTTGGTGTGTACCCATCTTGTTTATTTTTGTTAATCCACCTTTGTCTTGTGTCTTTTGAAAACCTCGACCCTTCAGTTTCATTTTGTAGGAGACAGTAGGGATGGTTTCCGGTATCCGGGAAACGACCGGAAATCCCGACAAAACGAATCGATCGGACGCGCAGTATTTGGGCGCGAGTGTTTATTTATTTCGGTGTCCAGTCAATGATGCGATTTTGTTTGTGAAATTAATAAAGAAAAGAGCTCTGCTTATCGTTGGCCGAAATAATCACGGAAAATGCGGTGACGTGTCAACAGTAACGCCGATCTCTGTCATTCATTTTGAAATCGTATATTCGGTGTTAGTTTCAAGAGTAGAATAATAAAAACATATATATATGTATACATGCATATTCGTTTTTGCAATCTTAAAGTAAAGAGCGTGCTGGCGGTTAATGATTTCGCCAATTGAAAAATTATTTTCGCGTGACGAAGGGTTGCGCGAAATGCTGAAAAGGACGGAAGTTGAAGAGGATTCGACAGAAAATATTAAACTCCTCCATGAGATATTTAGGTCCTCTTTAGATGAAAATTAATTTAATCGTCGCATAGCGGCGTATTAATTGATAATGAAAGTTAATTTGCGATTTTTTTTTTTTTTTTCTTAAACGAAATCATTTACTTTCGATATCGTTAATTCAAATGAGATTAGCAAAACGAAAGATGGTAGTTTAATGCGCAAAAATGTTTAATTAAAATTTTGATATCGAACTTTCTTATTGCGACTCTATGTTGCTGTAGCCGACGGACATTCGCTGAAGGTCAGTTGAAAATCACTGACATTATTAAATGGGAGATCCAGTAATCGGGGGTGTTTCTATACGTCGACCGGTAAAATCTGTCGATTGTTTGATAATTCACCAAATTGACGCGTGGCTAATGGAATCGTGATGTCTGAACTTGTGTATAACTGTATTTTTTCGACTTTTATTTCGGGCATGTCCATGTGCGCGACGAAAGGTCTCCGTGTTGCTGACTCGATCGCCAATTTCTGTTTTTAATCGTCAATTAATCGTAGCTGTACATGTTTACCTTTTTTTTTTTCGTTTCGACTCGTTTTTATCTCCTTTCTCGTATTTTTCTGTTACTTCTTTTTTTTCATCGTTGTACCGAATAACCAGAGATTTTATCGTGATTTCTTGGCGCCACTTCCGGTTTTGCGGTTAGACCGAAGTTAGCGAACCGCAGGAAAAATTGCGAAACGTATTGGAAATTTCCTAGAATGCAGGTTCGATTTCATATTTCACACTCAAACGCCTCGATTGCTCGATACATGCGCAAATACAAATCAATCTTTCGTACGTATACGAATACTAATAGTGACACCTGCCAGTTGGAGCCACAAGCATCTTTTATTATTAACATCCAGTTTTTGAAAATTCCAATTAAAGTTTGAATCAAATAGAAGAAAAGCAGTATCGTATGTCAAAGGTATTTGGAAATTACAATGAACGAGGTTAATTAGAAATTTTTAATAATGAGATAAAAAAGACGGTTTAAAGATCCTCCTTAGCCGGATCGCAAGAGGCCTTTGACCTCCTAATCAGTAGTCATGGCGAACAATAGGGGGCAGCTGTCAGAGTCCCTGAGTCTCTAGTTCCGTTATCAACATCTGCTGGTAAACCGAAGCTTTCTACGCACAATCAGCGACAGCACGAATTCTGTCTCCTGTTATCGCGCCTCCTCCCAATATTTGTCCCGGTGAAAGGATCAACGTTTAACCCACGAAATCGATTGAAAACGTAGAAGGGATAAAAAGCAAAGAGAAGTGAAAGAAAAAGAGAGAAAATCGAAAGAAGACAAGGTGTCATTGACAGTCGTGAAAAATATAAAAACATAAAATCTTTCATGAATATTGGCCTCAAGGAAAAAGGGAACCCTGTTCTATAGCATATCTATAGTGCATATATATAGGATATCTATAGTAAGCATGTATATAGATATAGAAATCAATGTAAAGTACGTCAAAGCATCTTGGTCGGTTTTCAAAGGTAATAAATTCATGTCGCTGAAAGATCTTAAGTTGTGCCGTCGACGTAGCGTCTATCTCGCGGTGTGTCTTTCGCTTCTTAATTAATTTCCCCAAAGTAATTTCACCACGGAGTCTCCTGGGATAAGAGCGAATCTCAGATAGAATTAGAAAACTTGACGTTCGCAAGTAGCTTAACGTCCCGCGACAAGACGCTCGCGCATATCGGCGATGAATTCGGCTTAATAGAATTTTCGTTTGTTGCGTTGGCTGCCTTCGTCTCGCGAATTCTATCGCGGACCCAGCGGATTTCAAAGTTCCTAATGTTCCGACTGTTTCCAGTCCTTACTAGGAAACTTTATAATTTACCCCTGAGAATTCACCAGGAGCCAACTTCCGTTTCGCTATTCCACCCCATTCCAAATTTCATACGACTTTCAACCCTTTTTCCCAAGGGACGTTGAACCTCTGTTTTCTATCACTCGTTGTTATAGTATTCGGTATCGTGCGGATGTTGGTCGGTATTAAAGAGTCGACCGAGGGTGGCTTCAAACTACCCCCAATGTGGATTCGCAAGGAAATTCCCGACGATTCCTGCTTATTCCTAGAAATTCCAGGAAAATCCTCACCGGGCGATAGTCCAAACTGTTTAGGGGAAGTTTCACGGTTTAAGGGTTATGTCTTGGCAAGTGTAGTGCGACAATTATCCCAGAGAGAATGACAGCTGTTCTCTGGGATTTCGCAAGTTCGCCTTCGCACCCTTGTAAAACGCGCCTTAAGCTCGCAACCCCGATTAACTTATGAAACTTTTATTAAGTCGCGGTCATATTAAATCTTTTCACGCAGTTAGTGATACTCCTCGACAGTGATTGCGTAATAATCGTAAAATTTTCAATATCCCATCCGATTAACTTTACATCGTAAAGTATACCATTCTAATGCTCAAGGCGCGTCTCCACGAGGAACAAGTTTCCTAGTCGACGATAAATCATCAAATAGTTAATCGCGTTGACAAACGAATACAGTCGAAATCGACAAAGTTTCCGTACTCCGTCCAGACTTATTATTAGCAACCGCATATACGTAGTCGTTGTAGTCATGAGAACTCGCCTGAGGGTAAAGAAAATTGACGAAGGAGTAGTCTAAGTGCCAGATTAAACTCGTGTAAGAAATAGTTGACGCTAACATTAAAATGTGACATCTCAAGCGATCACCATCTCGACCGTTCATACACAATATCGCGTAATCATGAAGATCCACCACCATGATTTCTATGACGCGCGACCGTTGCGACACTGCTAATCTCGCTACTCCTTTTTATCAGGCTCTCCGCTCTTCCTGTAATCTCCATTTAAACAAAGCTACGCAACGAGATCAATACCGCAAACCGCAGCGAGGAAATTTAAGAATAGCCAACGGAAGTACGAATACTTATAGACAAAAGTATTCATCTCAGTGATTATTCCGTGTGTCATACGTGGAAATGAAACTGCATTGGGATTGGCAATGAACATATATATATAGGGAACGCTGAGTTTGAAATGACGGAGAGATTCGTGGACCAATGAAAATCAGGAGTAGGAAGTGCAGTTAGGAGTGATCGGAATGGACTGTATATATTTCTGGGAATGATGAGGTACCTGAACGCGAGGAGATAGGTGGAACGTACGTGTACACAGGTGAACGTGGATGAGCATAGGCGGAGGTGCGCGGACAAGTGGGCAAACAGGCAATTTCCCGATGGCTGCCAGCAAAGCGTGGAAAACGGAAGCGTTCCCGAAAATAGGAACTCGTCGCAATTAATAATACCGGTAATTGGTATAGATGCATGCTACTGAACTTCAAAGGTCAACGCCTGGCACCAAGTTTAATTAACGCAATCAAATGAAAATATTCGCGACCTCGCAGGACACCCCCCCCCCTCCCCCCGCCCCTCGCCACCCCCTTCCCCTCCCCCTACACATTCCCCTAGGCTTACTTGCGTTCCCACTGTTTCTTTTTCTCTCTCTCTCTCTCACTCTCTCTTATACCCACTTTCCCTATCTGTTTATCTACCTCTCTCATTCTCGTTATGCAGTTCTCTCACGTGGTGACAGCATACAGTAGCTGCATGTGCAAAACTGCATATTTAATATGTATATTATATATTGCTATCTCTTTCCCTCCTTCACCCGTACACCCACAGTGTCACCCCTGCGATCCGCTCATTATGCAAAAGTTCGTTGCACCGAAAATTTTAATCGCGACTTCGACACAGCGCGACAGATTCAAATGTGTTGAACTGTGGCAATGACCTAGTTTACCCTGCTAATGTTCACAAAAGGCCATTGTTATGCTATTAGCAATATCACTGATACCAGTTATCGTTAAAAATAGTACCATTGGCTTTTGATATACCACTCAGGTTTGCTAAATTAACCTCCATCTTCCCCTACCGCCCTTAAGAGAGTCCCATGGAATTCTTCATTAGCATCCCCCTCTCGCACTCTTTGTCGGCTACCGTCAATATGCCATTTAAGCTAACTCCGTGACATCGATACTCGAATTTGTACGGCAATACGCTGTAGGGTTATCAGAATTACGAAGATACGTAGTTAAGTTAATTAAGCAATGGAGTTGGACAAATTACACGGGTATTGTAAGTAGATAGAGGTTTTGAATCGTCCGCACTTGAAATAGGGTAAAAGAAATACGTTGGAAAAATTGACATAAATACTAAGTCGACAAGTACCGTTGGCTCTTGTCATCGGTCAATTGAGAATTAACAATAGACAATTCTCATTGGCACCAATGACAGTGTACTCTTTGTCTATGGTAATACGCAGTACCGTCCATTACAGTGCATATAGTCAATGCGCAATGATCTTGTAATATAAGGGTTGATATACCTAGCTCAATATAACTACCGGTCTGGGAAGGCTATACAGTCACCCACACGTCATATATGGACTTGATGCGTGCGTGTGAGATCTCGTGTGCACGAAGCGCACATGAGGCTTCGACTGCACCTGAATGCATTAGGTAGGACGGTGTTGGAGGCTCGTCGTGAGTCGCAGAGTCCGTCAGAGAGAGAAAGAGAGAGAGAGGGAGAGGGAGTATAAGAGAGCGAGAGGAAGTATAGAACAAGTGAAAAGTGCAAGAGAGACGGATAAATAGTGCGAGGGCGAAAGAGATAGAGGGAGAACGAGAGACGTCTATGGAAGGAAGGGTTAGCGAAAGAAGGATGGATGAGATGAATGTGGAGGGGAGGATGTATTACTGGCGGCGGGGAGGGGATGACAGGCAGTATAATTCTGGTGGGGATACCGACTAAGGGGTTGATTCTACGTGTGGGGGGGGGGGGGGTGCTGAATCGGAACCGTACGGAGATGCATATTAATTACGCACCGGCATTGTTTTGCCGATGTGTAAAGACATGCTAATTACATCTCCAAGAACTTTTACTGAGCTTTACCTGAGCTAAATGAAGTGCGCCCGCTTACATCGTCGCGCGTGTTGTCGTTGCCTCCATGCTGATGACAGGCATGTGTGTAATGCTTCACGTATGAGTTTTCACATAGACGTAGGTGACCCTTTTCTTTGTTAGATCTTTTCTTGACTTTCCTTTCTCCCTTTTGCTTCTATTCTTGTCGATTCTATTGTTGTCAATTCGATGTACACTGCGCTCTCTGCTTCGTCGTTGGACTATGTCGTTGCGGATATTATCTTTCGATTCAGGATACGTCGAGAGCAACCCTTATCGTTGTGTTTCACGGGACACTATAGCTAAATCATATAATTTGAAATCCGCTTGAAAGAAAAATTTGGATTGCACGAGGGTTGGGTATGATGATTTTTTTTAGTTGAACAGTATTTAAAAAATTTTCTTTAATACGGAAATATTTTTGAAGTTTTTTTTTGAGATTAGGTTTTTCAGGACAGCCAACGTAGATAGGTAGCTCGATAATTAGTATCTCTTGGAATTTTTATAGTACTTACATGATACTTTTCTATTGTTTAGACTGACGAATGAAGCCGTAACGAAGAGAGCCGGCTGGTGCGCATAAACTAGGACTAAGAAGGTAAGTCTGACCCGTGGTGGTATTTCCACTTGGCATCAACCCCTAAAAGGTTCGGCGAGTGTCCGCCAGGGTGCGTTCGGGATGGCGCGACGGTAGTACCTTGAATTAGAAGAGGGTCAGCGACGGCACGCTCGACCCAAGTAGAGCTAGCGCGTAATACACAGCCGCGCGAATAATTATTATCAAAATTGTATTTAAAAATCCCCAAGAAATTCTTTTCACCCAAAATTACAGTTACACTGTAGTACCGCAGTGCGGTTAGCGGTCCAAGTATACCCTCCTCCCACCCGAAAACCATAATAGATAAAGGGTTCATTAGAATGCCGAGGGGTAGCAGTATGTAGTCAGACAAGAACAGAGTAACACAGCATCCGGCATGAGTCCTTCCTCTGCATTATCTTTCTTTCCTTATCCCATACTCCCCATCCTCTCCACTATCCTCCGACTCTTTGTTTCTTTCTTTCGTACTCCTTTCTGTTTTTTTCTTTCCTTTTTGACACACACACCATCCCCAGGATTATGCAAGCAAAGAGTCGAGGTCTTTCCGCGCCGCGAGCGGATACTTAGAATTTAAAATGCATTTCATCTCGGCGTGCTCTTCCTCACCCTTCCCACTCTCTCTCTCTCTCTCTCTTTCTCTCTCTCTCTCTCTCTCTCTCTCTCTCTCTCTCTCTCTCTCTCTCTCTCTCTCTCACTCACTTTCTCTCTCTCCCTCTCTGTCGCTCTCTTTAGTCTTCTCTCACTCCCTCTCAATCCCCTTCGAACGACTCTCACTCTCTTCGTCTTTCTGTCTTTCTGATTTCGCTATTTGTGTCTATACACCCCTCTGTGCCCGCGTCACGGAAACCTCGGCGATTCTCGTGCTTAGTCGTTCGACAGACGTCATGTATGTCTTTATGAACGCATCTGGAGTAGACAAGTGCATTAAAACCTCGGGCGTTAGTTCAAGCTTCGACCGGGGGGAAAGGGGGCAGGGGAGGGGAATGAGAGGCAGAGAAGGTGGTCGTACAGAGGTACAGAGCTGGAGGTAGATGGAGATGGAGGGCTCAGGAGGATACACAAAGGAATGCAAAGTAAGAACCACCCTGTCCCCGTGCCCAACCCTCGAGTTCTTCCTTTACCGTATCCTCGTTCTCCCGTGGCGGAGGTTACAACGCATTATCATGCAAGGCGGCCCACTCTCTTTTGCTTAATTGTTTCCACCCCCCTTTGTCTTCAGGCCGCGCGATACCGTTACCCCCTCCCAAAGGAGGAAACAAACCAAGGAGAGTATTTTTTTTAAGGAGCACGCTTCATACCTTTCGCTCGATCTCCTCGCTCTCCCCCCTAACCCCTTCCTTTAACACCGCTCTTAATTCTCTCTTTCTTCTTGTATATCTTGCGGACTCTTGTTTCTCTTTTCTTTCTTCTTTCAACCCTAATTCGTCTGGCACGATGCGCAACCCCATCCGCAATCTTGAGAGCCAGCACGCGATTCGTTAGCCAGCCGCAACTCTCGCAACCCTTGAGAAGTGATAACTGCGAGTGATCTTGTGACTGAGTATTGGGAGTGGCGGCGAGAGGGTATGGGGTGGATTGGCTATCTCTCGACTTTTATGGTAATTAGTTCAAGGCGCGGTGCCATACTAATGTCCAAACTTCAAAATCCATCGACATCTGTCTAAGATGGCGCAATTAACCCTTGGGAGACAACGACCCCCCCCCCGCTCCGGGGGGAAATTTCTCAAACTCTCATTAACAAGCAGACTCTTCGAACGTTGCCAATCTGACTTGGATTCGACTTGGATCGGCCACCATTTTCTCCACACCGACGCTCTGACCCGGCTTGGACGATTATTCCGTGAACCTTGACAACATCCTGTTTTGCGCCAACTTCACGTGCGTTCTTGCCGCTCTTATCAGTTCATCGAGAGATTTTATTCTGTGTGTGAGAGAGAAAGAATGGGTGATTGGGAGGATGAGGGGGGATGAAAAAACGGTTTCCCTGACGATAGAATAATGACACATTGACATTCTTCCTGACGATGGCTACTAGAAGCACAGAGAGACAGAGGGAGAAAGACATAGGAGTCATCACGTCATTCCGACAGCGAATGAGGCCGGATCTTCGGTGGCTGAGTCCCCGCGGTGATTGGATCGAGTCGATTACGTCGCTCGGCCAATGGCGGCCTCGAAAATAAAGGAAGACTCGTTTACCGACTTTGTTCTTCTCTCGCGTTGTCATTCACACGCCTATCCCTCTCCCTCGTACCTCTTGTCGACGCATACTCTTGTACGTGCTCGTACGTACTCAGGACGCGTTCCGTACTCTCTCTCTCTCTCTCTCTCTCTCTCTCTCTCTCTCTCTCTCTCTCTCTCTCTCTCTCTCTCTCTCTCTCTC
>JARQTH010000301.1:1545390-1567101 GCA_030142595.1 Trachelus iudaicus | reverse complement strand
TCTCTCTCTCTCTCTCTCTCTCTCTCTCTCTCTCTCTCTCTCTCTCTCTCTCTCTCTCTCTCTCTCTCTCGCTCAGTAGCAAATCGGCCCGCCGGAATTGCACACGCTACTCTTACCTATAGGACTATACTCGTATACCTCGTGCATCTATAAGCACATACCAACATTACTCCTTTACTTCTTTCCTCTTCTAGACTCTAATACATTATACGATCATGCCTGCTGCCTCGGTAGAGGCTTGTCCAGATGTATTAAACGCCCATAGGTTCGACACGTCAAAACGACAATTCGCCGAATCTTTTATTTGCCGTAATTATTGCATTTACCTCGGCTAAAGTGTGTGTAAACTTTCTATTAATAATTGACACGTGTCAAAGTCAGGGTTCATCCGCAACATAGAAATAGTGTAAAAGGATGGCACTGAAGATGATTTCTGGTCAACCCGGAGTTTGCATCTGTTAAACGCGGTGCCGTTCAGAGGCGCGCGAACGACGACTGGAAGAAGAAAGAGAATGATCTTCGAGCAGAGTAGAAATCGTAAGCGTGAGCGTGCCAGTCGTAAACGTTAGCGAGTCTTGCGAGATAGTGGCTATCGGTAATGTCCGGTTCCTGCCCCAAGGAGCGTGCTCCGGAAGATAGTGGCTTATCGTGCCGACGTACTTTCTGTCGTTCCTGGCGTCGATTCTCGAGAAGCGGGGGCGTCCAGTCGTAGAAGAAGACGACGAGTTCGGGAAAAGAACCGAGAGAGGAGCGGAGGAGGTAGGATGATTAAAACGGCGGGGAGTCCTGAATTATCGTAATCGCGTAGGACGTGACCGGACGCGTCTTGCCTTTCTTCCTCGAAGTCGTCGTCGTCGACGTCTCCGTCGACGAGAAAGACGGTGGGTGGTCCGTGGAGAGAGCGAGGGGAAGAGAGCGAACCGAATAAAGGAGAGAAAGCGGAGAGCTAACGGTCGCGGTATAAAACAATATTGATTGGTCGTACAATGTGGGTGGATTATGGGTGGCTTCTCGGGGTCGCGAGGGTTGGTCGGGAGGGGTCGGTGGCTGCTGGCTGGAGAACGAAGGGTAGAGGATGGAGGATCGTGACTGCAAGGCTACTGGAAAATCCCGCCGGAGGAGGGTGGACCGCGATGCATTGTGTTCGCTGCGTCCGGTCAAACTTTTCATCGTTACTTTCTCTCTTCCTCTCCGTTCTCTCTATCGCTATCTGTACCTCTCTCTCTCTCTCTCTCTCTCTCTCTCTCTCTTCTCTCTTTAACTCGAATCTCCATAGTCCATCCTCCAGGCGAAGTAGGTATCCATCTACCTATCTATATCCTCTGTGAGTATCCTTTTTTCTCTCTCTCTCCCCACCATCGATAATTATCACAGTCCATCCCTCTCTCTTTCTCTCTCTCTCTCTCTCTCTCTCTCTCTCTCTCTGACATACACAGACACACACACACACTCTCTCTCTCATTTCCTCATTCTTTCGCGATGGCCACGTCGAGCTTAAAAGCCGCAAAACGGCTGAGAGCCTTGCGAGCATTTTCTATCACGATTCACGTGTGCTCCCTCCTCCGCCCCCTCCTCCCTAACTCTCTGTATACCCTCGTCCCTCTTCACCACCTTCGCAGCTTCTCTCTTACTCGCACTCGTTCAATCTCTTACTCTCCGACTCCCTTGGTCCAGGCCTCTCGTTCGCTCGCGTCTTGTGTAGCTGAACGCCTTTATTAAACGACGTGGGTAGCCCTGATACAATCGCAGCGGCTTGTGGATGCAGACAGTTAGATACTCGCCTAGGAGAAACCGCGCCGGCCAGTAGCGGAAAAGTCTGCCTTTGCTACTTTTTCTCATTCCCTCTCTCTCTCTCTCTCTCTCTCTCTCTCTCTCTCTCTCTCTCTCTCTCTCTCTCTCTCTCTCTCTCTCTCTCTCACTCACTCACTCTCTCTATTGCCCGCACCAGCACTCTCTCTCTAAGCGCCTCTTTCCCTCACCGTCGCGTCTGACGTCGACTCGGCGTCGGAGCATCGTGTAGTTCACCCTGGGGAATTGGAAAAATTTTCGCGAAACGACCACCACTTGCATCCCTACTTTACCACTGCGTTAGCGATATTCACGTTTACCAGAGTAGTGCGGGAACGGTGAAAGGGGATGATGGAAGATCCGAAGGATTTTCAAGTGGCTTCTTGCAGCCCAATGAAAATCCCCTTTCGATTCGCTAGACGCGAATCCGGATGCTTGCTGAATAGTTTTCGAATCGCTCGTGGACGACATTCTTGGCCACCCTGTACCACCGTCTGGTAATTTATTTCTTGCCCGATCTCCGGCCCTGACCACAAGCCATCCCGTACCCCCCCCCCCCCACCCTTCTGTACGCTTTCGTTCTGCAACTCCTCTCCCGCGACCGTCTCGCCCTCGGTTAATTTCCACCCCCCATCGTGCCAGCGAACTATTCGGGAATCAATTAAACTATCGGCCGAACGCGAGTGTGCGCGATTGACTCATTAATTATCCCCGCACGAGACTCCCGAATCACCTACTTGATAACAGTATTTGAACACTTACTGGATAGGGATAGCGTATGATATGTTGTTGGGGAAATAAATTCATTAAATTTTTTATTAAACACTGCAACTGTAGTTACAAAGTTGTGCAAAGAATTAAAAATACCAAAGTGACCGATTCACGTAGGGTTTGATCAGTGGTTTAATAAATAACTTTTATTAAGCTTAGTACTTGACTTAAATTTGCACGCAAATCAAATTTTACATACCCAATTCCCCTTATGATAATCAGCGACACGGTTGCGCATAAAGATGGTCTTCCAGTGGCAAGTTGATATTTCGCGTGGCGTCGATCCTACGCTCTATGGGGGAGCATTGGCATAGACACTAGGGGGACAAAAGAGAGGGTGCCACTTTACTTGGCAGCGATAGCAGAAACAGTGGCCGACGACGAAATTTCCAAGGGAAGGACGTCAATGCAAGTCCAGGTGCGGATATTTTACAGGTAGTAAAAGGGACAGATGGTAGTCACCCCAGTGGTAATAAGCAGCGCAGTTTTACTTGGGGTAGGCGAGCGAAGCTACCCCTGAGAAGTGGCAGAAGCCGGAACCCTGGAAGCGGAACCACTAGTCCACCCCAACTTGAAGTAAGGGAAGCAATGAAGCAAGCTCAGGAGCCGTTTGGCTACAGGAGAGAGGGCGCAGCTGGTGGGTCGAACGACGTCGAGCGTCGGCGTCGCGAAATGTTACCTCATCGAGCTGATAAAGTCTTTATAGAGTAGCCAATGAAAAAAGTGTCGCCCGAAAGGCACGCAGCTTCATGACAAATGAGAAAGAGATAAATGAGAGTGACGGTGGATGCTGCGGGGGACCAAAGCTGAAGGACTCAACCCTTACCCTGAGAAATCTTAGCAGGGGTTGCGAACGTCTGTCGGAATATCGTGAAAACATGGTGCAAGAGGCAATTGCGTTAAACGGGCCTTCGTGAGAGACTGAAGAAGAGTATATAGAGAGGGTGGTTATGCTGTTGATAGCTAAGCTCATTGAGAGAGAGAGAGAGAGAGAGAGAGAGAGAGAGAGAGAGAGAGAGAGAGAGAGAGAGAGCGAGAGAGGGAAAGAAGCGTTACAAGAGTCTCAGAAAGTGTGAGAAAAAAAAAGATGCCGGAAGACGAGTGTCAGCACGAGAGAGAGAATAGAAGACAAGTGGTTAGTGTCTCGGGACACGGATGGTGCGAAGAGCCGAGAAAAGCGCAAGAGTACTCTTTCTCTTTTTTCCCTTTTTTTTACATTTTTTTTTCAGGGCCCTCAAGTAAGTGGCTACACGTAGTACATTGCTACATTGCTACATCACGGCGGTAGGTGCCAGGCAAGTCCACAGGTGTCAGTGGACAATGAAGTATGTACTGTCGCCATGGCCGTGATGTGGATGCTGGGAGGAGTAAGAGAAAGGGGATGAACGTAAAGAACGAAGGAGATAGGGTACTATCTACATCTCATGGATTGTCTCCGTATTTGAGCATAGCTTGAATACATAAGTCACCCTTAGGTATAAGGGATGCACGTATGGGGCGAGTTGTACGGAGCCACTGGAGTATGTTGGTGTATACTCGCGTTAGGGGTGTTTTCTCGGCCCGCCAAGAGTAGTCTCTTAATTTCCCTGCTGCGAGGACAAAGGGAGGAAAACACGCGAGACTACCAGCCTTCCTTTTTCTCAACTCCCCAACCCCTTGGGAGACCCCCTGACTCGCCTGGATACAGCTCGGCTGATCTTAGGTGCTCGTCACTTCTGGTTTGAGACGAAGGAGAGGAGGAAGGATAATAAGGGATGAAGAATGCAGGGAAAGGAATTAAGAATGGAAGAGAGTATTGAGGAGAAAGAGAAAAAGAGAGATGGAGAGAGAGAGAGAGAGAGAGAGAGAGAACTAGAGCAGAGGCAGCCAGGCCTGGATCGTTGCGATCCTTTATATTTCACCTTGGTACCTTTTTTCATAGCTTATAAAGTCCTTTTACTTTGGCATCTCAGTATTGTGGTTTACACGGTTCTTTAGCCATTTTTACGACATCCGATTACGGTCAGGTACTTGTCAAATGGTACTCGAGGAAATTCCTTCTTGTTAATTTCACAGGGCACGCGGTAACTGAAGCAGGGCTCGTTTCTTAGGGAGGTGGGGGGTCCTCGTTAAATGATATTTTGAGAATAATGGAATTCGGTTCAATGAGATATTAATTCTTTTATCTACGGGCATCCTCATAGAGATCCAGCCACGATTTTCGACATCTGGTCAGAGACATACAAACTCAAGATGAAAAATCGAAAAAGGGAGACAAAAAAGGAAAATACGGCCAGCTGGTAAAAGACGCGTCGAGCGTCTACTCGTATTACTTAAGTTTCACTCTGGGACTCAGGATCCATTATCCCCACTCCTGCTATCATAATCCTTCGAAGATCATCTGCGTAAGAGGGTATTTAGTTTAAACTTGTACTGTTTAGGGGATGAAACAGGCCTCAGAACGGTTAGGGATACGGAACAATATTTTGCGGTGTGTTTTCGGTAAACAGGATTCACCTTTGCCCCTGCCATCAGTCTACAAGTAAGAAGTGGAGAAATTGCGTTCAGGGTCCTCGGATACTTTCCACGAAAGGATCCTTTTCCCAGTTTGTTAAGAGGCAGCGATCCGTGTCATCATGGGAATCTTTTGCATATTTTCATCTGGGAAACCTAGCAGTGAGATCGTTATCCTATGTCCCGATCGGCTATCCAATGACTGGCTGCCCCACCTCCTGCTGCTTCACGTTACCTTTTTCGTAACTTACTGCCAAAGTATCGTGATCGAGCAGCCCGGAAGGATGTGGCTCCTTTCAGGATGTTGACATAACAGTAGCGATGGGCGCGACTTCAATATTTATTCTCCATAAAGTGTGCGGTTTCGAATAACGATTGTCCTCCATTTAAAAGTGACTTTTGTCATCGGCGTTCTCCAGAGTGAAAATTTTTTTTCTCTCGAAATAAAAACGGGAACGCATCCGGTCTTCGTTATAGAGTGCATTACGATACTGAGAACTACCCTCGGAGCGAGACGTCCGAAAGGCAGGGATGGAGGGAAGGAAAGAGAAAAATATGTTTTTTCATTATCGTAAACGACGACGTCTTATCAGAAGATTTTCTCGTGAAGCCAATTTTCATTGAAACTCGCCCTTAGCATCAGAAGCAAGACAAACCCTCTGGGAAAACAAAGGTGTCACTTGTTCAAAGGACAACCCCTCGGGCAAGCTTTTTCGCCGCGTCCCATCCCCGAGCAGCCCCATCTTCTCGCGCGGAAGATCTTGAGTCTCTCTAGACCTCTAGAGATATTCCAGCAACCCCCTAAGAATCTCAGCCCTCCGTTGTCACGGCTAAGAAAGCACTTTATCTTGGCCCTCGTCGTCGTTTGCTCGAGGGAGCCCGTGAGGGCCGAGAGGGTCTCAACAGGTTAAGACACCGCTCAACCCCAACGCTTCGATCTTCACCCCCAGAGTCATCCCTTATCCGCTTCCGTCCTGAAGACCCCAAACCATCGCCAAGATTTACCCCAAGATTTTCCGGGCGGCAAGCCACGGAAAAGGAAGGAGGACCTGTTGAGCTAAGAAGGTGCGGAGTGTGAGGGGGTGTTTTCTTACGACACCCCCATACACCCTTGGGAATAAGATATCAACTTGTTGCTCGTGAGATTCGAGCCCAAGTCCCGGGGGCTGCTTTTATTTTATTATTTAGAATGAGCGTAGGCACGCGAAACTCTCATACTCTCCTTTCCCTCTTATCTCTTACTCACCTCCACCCCCTCTCTCTCTCTCTCTGGTTCGCTCCCACCCCTCTTTTCTCCACCCTACTTTCTAATTCTCCTTCAGCCACGAATTAACCTACTGGCTCATCATTAATATTACTACTACGACCTCCAAGAATCAACCCGATTATTCCTTTGTCATGACTACAGGTTGTTCCAAAAGTTCTACCTCCTTACGTAAACCGATCGATAACACATTAAGACCCGTAAATTACGTAGAAGAAAATCGCTGTAATTTTTCACACGTTCTTATCATCCCTTGATAAGCTTTCGTTCTCGAAATAAGCTGTATGGCTATTATCGCTTCGGTTGATTCAAGCGATGCATATAGTTTAGGAGTATTTGGATTCCTATTATTATAGATGTATATATGTATAAAGGTACAATTAAAATGACGAGGGTGTAAAGCGCGCTCGGTTGGGTTTACTGCTGTCGGTAGCTCGTTAAGAGTTACGAGTCCCTTCGTGAAAGAAGGACACAGTCCTGCAGGACTTCCGGTCGAGAAGGGATCGGAATAGGACAGGAGAGCGATGACAACAATAAGGGTAAGAGAGACAAGAAATATCCAACAGGAACACCTTAGAGCGAAGGTCTCAGAGCTGTCAGGCAACTTGGAAAACACTTGTTGAACATTCGCCTAAGATTGTCCGAACTAAGAAGCCACTTGTTGCTTCGAGTCCTTCTGATCCTGAAAGTCCTTCAAGTGGAGATAACTGCCTGGGGTTCCGTTACTGACGTCAGAGCAGTTTAACTGATAACAGGACATCGATTGCCTCAATGAAAAGCCTCTTGGATGTTCGACCCTCCATTCGTACTATTCATTAATTTACATAATATACTCTATACGGTTGATACGCTTGATTCAAGTTCCTGTACAAATTTATTGGACTTTTCATAATTTTTATTATTCAATTACCGCTATTGATTATTATTTACTATCTTATATTCATTTGCATACTATATTTCTCACCGTACTATCGTACTTTATTCAAGTTCCAGTATAAGTTTACTCAACTTGATATCATTTCTGTAATTTACATATCGCTTTCGATATAAATCTAATCATCAGCTGACAATCGATTTTTTCCCAGCATCTATTCAATCAGTTCGACATATCCCTTTCAGCAAGGATGATGGACCGGTGAAGCTGACTTTATTTTTATATTGTATAAATTCCAAGTGATCGGTGTCTCAGATTATTGAAGAGGGGCGTCTCGCGACGTGTCGTCACTGACAAGAGGAGGCCACGTGTCAGGATACTGTTACAGCTCCAGACACAACGCCCACGTCCGATACGGGCTTAATCGAATGTTTAACGAGCTATCGAATGGCAACTTTAGACGCAGGATTTTCAGTGTAGAAATCTTGTTATCAGAATTACTTCGGATAATGACGTCAGTAACTGGCTCTAAATACGTGTAACCGTTGAATAAAATTCGTGCGAGCATTATACCCGAGTGTCAAGTAATATCGTGCAATTACACGAACGGTTACGTTAATAAGAATATAATTGAGCAATTCTGACGTAACGATACAATCCCGTGAAACTCGATTTTTTTTTACCATCCTCCTTTCGGTTACCACTAGCATCAATGTTACGATTGGTCAGGG
This sequence comes from Trachelus iudaicus, assembly GCA_030142595.1. Taxonomy (NCBI): domain Eukaryota; kingdom Metazoa; phylum Arthropoda; class Insecta; order Hymenoptera; family Cephidae; genus Trachelus; species Trachelus iudaicus. The sequence continues at coordinate 1,559,180 of JARQTH010000301.1, read as the reverse complement.
TTTTAACAAAAAAATAAGAGCAGCCCGTTCGATCGGCAAACACTTCTTATTTACGGTCGAGGATAATTTTAATGAATTTCCAGAGGGTTGCTTTGCTTGAAAGGAAAATATAAAAAGTACAAGTTCACCCTGAGGAGCACGCGATGATTAGATTCAGCCACGTGGCTATTGTGTACGACCCCCCTCACCATCCCTCTCCCGTCCCACCTAACACGCCCCTATCCTTACTAGGCACACGTGTGCACGTTAATCGAGCATGGATTCGATAAGACGAAAGGATACCTACTGTACCTATAATACAGACCGATCAGAATTCTTCGTCATCCCTTGAAATTTGAATTACGTTAACTGTATTATTATGCTAAAAATTGTCGATCATACATACGTTACTTTTATTTGTCCCGTAAACGTTTCCTCGCGAGAGCCCAGTCGACCGATACGAATTTTTTAATCATCGTCACTGAACCGGATGGTTGACATCGAAGGGTTCTAAGGGTTCGATTAAGGAAGAGGAGGGCAATCGACTTGTGTTTGAACTTTATTGGGTTACGCAAGAGCACGAATCACTCGTCCAGTCTTCTTTGTTTACTGGTCGGCCATCTGTCAATCGCTGACTATGGTGTATGTTATATATGTATGCTAGAGTCCACATAGTGTACGTTACATAGTGTATAGCGAGTGTATAGCGTTTTACTTTATTCACTCTCTCTCTCCTTCTCTCTCTGTCACTCCCTCTTCCTATGACTCGCTCCTACTCTACGTCTGTATTAACGTGAGGACTAAAAGAGAGAGTGCACAGTAGGAACGAGTGAGCGAGCGCGTAAGAGACAGCGTACAGACCTACAGACAAACAGACAGAAATGCGCGAGATACTGTCGAGATAAAAGTGAGATAGCGCGAAGCCGTGAGCGAGGAAGCAGGCTAAGCGGGCCTCTGGGATAGCTATCGGGTATTGATTTTTCCAGCTTTCCAGTCGGGTAAGATACTGTGAGAAAAGTGCATTAATCATTTTTTATTCTCATCCGCGATATAACCCCGCCCCTGCCCCCCCCCCCGCCTTGCCACCCTCCCTTCGTCCCACCGTCATTCACTACGCGCGCGTTATAACGCGTTAGGTAAGGAAACACTCGCGCCTCTCGATAACTCTCGAATTTTTGTGTCCTTCGAGATTCACGTGATTTCATTAGCACGAACTGCAGTTACAGTAAGTGCAACGAGAATGCACGTTAGTATAATCCGACTGCGATAACGACGTTGCACTGGAAATGGATTGGGGCAAAGATGAGGGGTGGGGGGGGGAGGAAGGAGGGGGTCAGAGGGTGAAGGGGTGCATCTTGGGGAGGAACGCGAGTGCGGTCAACCGGCGCGTAAACCTAAGCAGACTAGGATAGAATAGCTAATACATCAAAAACTTGAGACAAAGAGGAGGATGTCGTAGCTGCGCCATGCGAATCCGCCTTTAGTCGCCTCCAGCCGAAACTTTACCTATTTGTTAAGTCCTTGCCGGGCGAAACTGTCTAGGACAACAGTGTATGTAGCTTATATAGGTAGGTGAGTTGTCCGATAGGTATAAGTCTGTCTCTCTTACTCTCCCTATCGTTACGGAATGCCTACCGAAGTCTCCTTCGTTCCTTCTCTCCTAACCTAACCTAACTGTCGTACATCCCCGTTAAGGCAGTAATCGCGCGACAACACACAGTCGCGCACGACAAAAGCGGAAAGATGACGACGTCCTATCGTTGTTCCGAGTTTTGCCGCAACCTTCATCCCTTCGGCACCGTCTATTCTCGTTGCTCGTCTTCGTGGGGGATAACCGATCGATCGTAGGATCGATCGATACGTTTCCATGTAAGCGAACTTTTCCTCCACTCATTTCAGAGGGATAACTTTTGGATATGCGTAAATGCGGACGCTCATGCCGATACGACCGAGCCACGCGTGTTTCCTATTCCTCTTGATATCACGTCGTCCCTGTGGTTATTGGGAAGATGTGTTACGTATGTGTGTATAGCGTCGAGACGCCACGGGAATCCTCTTTCTGCTCTCTCTTATTGTCGGAACGCGATATCGCCTTGGGCTGCGCATTGGCGAGGTTTACTTTTACATATTTTTTTAAGCATTTTTCTTCCATACGGCCACATTGTCATTGGTGTATCTCCTTTTTTAGACCCTTGAAATTTTACTGGAATTTTTTGTTCCGGTCGATCGTTTACCGGCTTTTGAATAGTCGCGAACAAGTTCGCACATTGAGGCAGGTCGAGAATAGTCCATAATTGATTTTGCATTATTTATCGCTACGTAAATTATTTATATTAATTTTCATGTATATTAATTATACATCAGTCAATGAATTGCGCGTACCTCGAATTAATCATAGGTTTTCTCGTTTCAGGAGACAGGACCGTTTCATCTACACGACAACGTTCTTCGTAAGTGATATTACATAATTATTTTATACGATGTATTTCTTTTCTTTTTTTAATGTAGAATTTTAGTAGCAATTTTACTCAATGGAATTTATGGTCATGACGTCAGGCGCATCCATGACGTAAGACGGTAGGACCGAATGGATTTCTTTTAAAGAGAAAATTGCGAGGAATTAAGAAAAAGGGAATGAAATTCGCAAAACGCTTCTTCATTGTCTTTCGCGGCAATATCTCAGAGCGCTACGCCATTGCCTGCATATGTGGGGTTGACAATGCAATGCCGTGGGGGAAGCGGGGGCGGGGGGGGGGGGGGTTGGAGAAGTAGAAGAGTCGAAGGGTATGAGAAATGGAGGTGGAGACGCTCTAAGGTACATAATCATGCTTGCTGATTCCTTCCCTAATAAAAGTCTCACTGTCACCACTGGCACTGGTGGCTCCAGTGGCACGACTGCCACCCCCCGAAGCGACCGCCGTATGCACGTGCAAAAAGGGACAAAAAGTGCAGCCTGCAGCGGCGCCGCACCCCTCGCACAAGGGTTGGGTAGGGGGTGGGGGTAAGATAAAGAGGGCCGAGAATTACGAGGGATACGGGTCAGAAATGCTTGGCGATGCATCTAGAGTTGCAGTTTTTTTTAATTTACCGATTCGCCCCAAGACTCCCCACTACTCACCCTCATTCTGCATCAACCATCATCCCTTGTATTTCGCTTTACCTAACTCCCCTTCCCCCCCCCCCCCCACCCTTCGGCAGTAGTCCACCGAGCGATACAAAAGACAAATTCCCAAGGAAGATCGATAACCTTCGAAACGGCTGATTAATGTAACATTCGATAATCTCATTAAGAAAGATAGCAAGGATGAGTTTACGATTTAGGACGTCCCTAAAAGATTAAGGAATAGGGAAGAAAAGGGCCTCGGGGTGTATCTTGGAACTTTAAAGGGCGAGCGTTTACGGGTCCTTGGCTCTGACAGGTCTCGAAGGTACACGTGTATTCCTACGAGTGTGAGTGCGGACGTGTCTGTGGGTGTCTTGGGCTGGTTTAAAGGGCCCGAAAAGAGGGCCAGCAGATGGCTCGACGGAACTTGATGTATACAGTAAGGGCCTCGGAGCCACCCACGTGCTCTAGAAATGTTGTAAAATACGCGAACTCGGAAGTATGGTCCTGTGACTTGTTAAGGGTATTTTTTTTTCAAAATACAGAACAAAAGTTTTTCACTGAGTCGCGCGTGCGTCCCGCGCCGATAATAACGGATCTTGATGCGGGACGGCGAAGCATCACTCGACATATGTTGCGAAGTCATTGTGCGTCTATCTTTTGGGTTGGCGGAGACGATACCAGCCCACAGGGTGCACGCGTGGAACAGAGGGTGCAGAATCATTGTGCAACAGAGAGAGAGAGAGAGAGAGAGAGAGAGAGAGAGAGAGAGAGAGAGAGAGAGAGAGAGAGGAAAGAGAGCAGCTAGCATAGAAACGAAGGAGGAAACTGGGAACTGCCATTTGTTATTTTTAATCTCCCGTTAGAGAGGAGAACCTCGAAATTTGGGCCGGATATCGAGGAGAGGCCCGCGAAGCCGTCAATATGCCACGATCCAAATTGGAAAATCCTCCCCTCCCCTTCACTTCGACAAAAAACGTACATATGGGGCTACGCGGTACCATCGAGAGCATCCGCCACTCCGTCCCTCCTCTTTATCTGTTCATATATATATATATACATATATATATTAGTTAGTGCTTTTTTTTTTCTTTCTCTCGCTCTTGCACGATGGTTCTATGTACAATACACATACACCCAATTATTCATCCCCAGCCCCTCTCTCTCTCTCTTTCCCCCTCTCTCTCTTATCATTATCCTTATGTCTTTCTCTATCTGTCTCTCTCGTCGTACACAGAGCAGCCTTTTTTTTACACGTGCGCGCACGAATTGGGTACGCAGCCATTCGCGACCACCCGAAATACCTCAAAATCTGGATCAAAGTTCGTTCCTTTGTAATGGGCGTAGCGGGCCGGTGAAGGGGGGTGCCGGGAGGGGGATCTACGGGACGCAGTAAAAAAATACGTTCACGCACGAGTGGCAGATTAAGCTGTTTCTGTTTGCCGGGTTCGTTGAGTGGCTCAGCCACTGCCGCGGATAAAAAAGTTGTTAAAACGCTAAACAGCAATCACGGCTTTTGCGGCTCTTTAGTTGAAACCAGTAGAGGACCTGCTCGACCTATGTATGCATCCATGTATGCTCGCGTACGTGTTCGATGTACTTAACAGTTAGCGGCAAAGGGCCCATCCCCGAGTAATAATAGTAGAAAAAAGAGAATCAGCTGCCATGAATTTCGTAAACTTTTTTCATATTCAAATGGGATGAATTTAGTTCGAATTTTTCTTGGATAATCGCGCGTGCCGAGGAGCCCGAAGAAATGCTACGTAGAGACTCGTGTCATTTCATGGCTTTCCATGGTGCTTTCGTACTACGGTGTTTCCCATACAAACCGCCCTTACACGCCCACGAACGACCGGAAGTCTCGTGCTGCGAATTAGCAAGGATTTACAAGCGACAAATAGGCCGTTTTCTTTTTTCACCATAGGCGTGAAAAGTCCCTTTGGTCCTTCGTTATCGACTCCCTGGCTATATACGTTTAACGGATGCTTAAGAGCCGTTTAAGGGACGTTTAGCGGGGACGTCGGTCAGCCACTTTTCACGCGCGCATTACAATACCGGGAGGATAGGCCATTGCGCTTTTAGTGAGCTGCTGTAAATTTTCAACCAAACGACAATTACTTGACGGATATACTTTTCCTTCTTTATTATCAGATTTTGTGAACGGCTTTTGAATTTTTTTTCGACAAATTCAGACACTGCTAAAACTCCTGTCTTCGTAGTAGGACTCGTGTCGCTTAAAGGAGGTATATACAATAAATAGCTTACGCTTTTATATCTTTGAAAAGGAGCAACGTTACGAGCATTCAATTTTAACAGTATATACAGGGTTGGTCATATTTTTGAAATTTTTTTTTATATAGAATATTTAAGTTATACTCGGACGTTCAAAATCGATAACCGAGAATAACTTCTGAGATTGAAATCTCCAACACAGATAACTCTAATGACATCTCGAGTCTAATCATTCTTCAGAAATTAAATTACTCACTCGATCTCGTAGTTCTTAATTAAAAGGAGGGCACGAGTCCTCGAAAGACTCCACGTCGATTATCATTAGATTACGGAAATACACTACAGAGTCCCCAGCAGAAGCGTGACATTAATAGAGTCCAAGTGTCCCTTCAATGGGAATTGAAAGGATGGAGTCCGATCGATTAGATATCGGGTGTCCTGATTGGTTAGGATTTTGAGTTGAATTTTTATTTATTTTTTTCTTTAAATTCTATATTCGATTTCTTCACCCTCCACATCGCCCCAATGTCATTCTCAGTGCTTTCCTCCATGTCGCCAGTCGCCATAGGAAGGCAGTCGAGTTCCTCCCCGAGCAAGTATTTCAATGGGGTACCATGCTCCCCTATGGCAGTTTAGTCTCTAATATCGAAGTAGCTCGTGCTACCTGGGCAGCTGTGCGTGTGTGAGCCCCCTTGGCTTGGGCCCCTTCTCGATTCCCCGGGCCCCGACTCCGTCTTCCCCATCACCCCCAGCCCCCTTGCAAGCCACCGCACGTCGCAGGAGTTTTATTTTATTTTATTTCACCTTATGGGGTGCCCACGGACCCCTTGGCTAGACACCGCCAAGTACCCCCGTCAGTCCCTTCGTGCCTTCAGGGCCCCACGTCACGGTTGAGAGGGGGCCCATCTGCCCCCTAACGAGTGTGTGACGTCAGGTGTGACGATGTGTTAAGCCAAGAAGCGTCTGTCTTGCATTGCCAACATCGCTTTCGCTCTTAACCCCCTTACTCGAGTTCCAGTGTTGCCAATCATTTTCACCACGCGACCGTCAGCCCTCCCCATGCGTACATGTCAATTTTTGTTTTCCGAGCCGAAAATTTGTCGCGATTCTTAAAACGTAAAAATAACTAAAGGAGGTATCCCAATATCTCCCTTCAGAAAGGAAATTCTTGACTGAATGGATCATTCTATAGAAAATCCTAGAAAAAGAGTTCTCGACAAAGCGAAAATATTTTTCGCTTTACCTGAAAACTCAAAATACATCTCCCCCACTTTTTGCCCCTCTATTCATAGTTGGTACCTTCCGCGATATTCTAGTATCTTGATTTTCTTAAATATATTTTTGCCTCCGTCAATGATTCAAATGAAAATTCATTTCTGGCAACGTTGCGTCCAGTTACGTATCCGCCTTATGGCCGCTTAACGCTCTGACGTTTCTAACGAAGTTTTTCAAGGTGTTTACGTATATAGTAGGGACATAACGAGCAGTGCGTTACTTCCTGACTGACAAACCGATTGTTCCCATCTGCGATAGTCAAATTCCTTTCACTGCTTCTAATCAGCATTTGAATTCTACTGATACCCAGCGTATCTAGTCCTCCGATAACTCTTCTCGAAATAGCCTTAAATTCTTCTATCTCAAAAAACACGATTCCCGTTCAAGTCCCGTCTCTCTTCTTCGTCTCGAATCATCCTTAAGGATATACTAAGGACGCGATCTAATCTTTCTCGAGTAGTGGTACGCGATTAGTTGGAGCTGCGAGGAACACTCGTTCATTATCAGAGTAGGCGTTTTTCGTGTCGCTGGCAAGACCGTTAAATTGTTCTTTATCGGTGAACTCGAATTTATCGCACGGGGCGGCTTCTAGAGATACGCACGCACGCACACACTACTCGTGCACGCATGTGCGTCTGCGTTTTTCCGTTAACACGAGCAGTAAATCGCTCTGGACGAACACCGTACAAGCATTGATTTCTTAATTTTCAAAATTGAAGTATATACAAGAAAAAGTACCCAAAAGTAGATTTCAAGGTGACACGTGACTTGCTGTAAGAATTGCAAAAATGGGCATATGCAAATCTGTTGATGATGTTTATTGAGGTAAAAAAATAAATAAAAAGTGTCACGGGGCCTTTTCTTCTCGATGCACAAGAAGTGCAATAAGAGCACAGGGTGCATATGTCTGTCATACTGTATGCATATTAAGTATAGGTGGATATGTGCATACGTATACATATATGGGTAGGTACTAGGTGCGCATACTACTTGCGGGCACACGTCACGAAACATCTGCCGGGCGCGCGTGGCCCCCCCATTTTTACCCTAAAGAGCACCAGCGAAGGGTCCTTTGAGACAAAGAAGGTATGACGTACTGAGGCAGCTGCCAATGTGACGTAGGGGCCTAAGGCCCTACCTCCCTTCTATCTAGGACCCTCGAGGACGCTGCGGAAGAAACAGTGGATTTATCGGACGCGTGCTATGAGGATTCACCCTATCAGTTATTCCATTGTGGTTGGTAGGGTACCAGTTGTCGCCGAGTATGTAACCAGTAGCTGCTTTTTTTTTAATATAAACAATTCTTAGGGATCTTTTTACTATCGATTTTGGGCCTACTTCGGTTTGAGGGTGAATTTTCGATGAGGGAAGAAGAGCGAGTTCGAAGGAATGTGAATGAAATTTTTTATAAAATAATTATGGTCGCGAAGGAAACGTGGATTGGAAATTACTTTTAAGAAAGGGATGAAATTGTCGAGGGTGATTTTTGTGAAATTTTTGCAATCCTCGTGTATCGGTGATAAAGTATAATCGCCAGGAGCCTCGAGGCATTTGAATAAGTCCCAATCGTGTGCCGAGAAGAATGGCCTTTGGGTCTTAGTATTATTACCTGATGGCCCTTCAGGCCCCCTTCGTTCTAGGCTGACCCAGCATCTGCCGTGATGCAGGGGTGCAAGGGTGCCGGATGGAGTGCAAGGGCACGCGACTACTACCCTCCTAGGATAAGGTCCCGCAGGGAGCGTATAACTAGGAATTTCTCAAAGGTCTTCGGACGAGTCGACCTGGCAACGTTCCACCTCAGAATTCGTATCTTTGGAGTGTCGCTGGCCCATTTATTGTATTTTCGAAGATCACTGGATAATGAATCATATGGGACTTACTGGCGATTCTGGGCCTGTTCTGCGAGTATAATCGGGAGTCAGTGGCAAACGAGGGAGAATTGTTCGCTAAAGGAGGCAGATGCACTCGCTGAACTTGGCCGTGAAAGGACTCGTCGCGCTTTTCAGAAATCCGTACAACCCTTTTGCATCTGTCCCTCGTATATGCAAAAGGGGTTTCCGAAATGCAGATGTTTCTTGGAAAAATTTCGAAAAATCGTGCGAACCATCCGAGCGGAACTGACGCGCGTCACCCTATACGACAAATACGATGAGAAAGGGATGAAAATAAGGTATTCCCAATCCGATCTCAGCTCATATTTCTTGAGACGATTTTTCTCCCATTGATCGTTTACTTGAAATATCCTCGAATCTTTGCGCGACTCTTTCTCAGGTAGACTTTTACCTGTTGTGAATTTTACTTCCTTTTGTCAGCTGCTTCCTCTTCGATCTTCACTAGATACTCCTGTAAACAGCATCTTTATTAAAAGATTTCGCAAGTAGTTTTGTTGGTTCCAGCTGGCAATATGCAAGAGCAAACGAGAGGACTCAGAGAATGTGTCATTATGAAATATTTGATAGAACCAAGAGAGCAGAGAGCAGAGAGAGAGAGAGAGAGAGAGAGAGAGAGAGAGAGGAGAGAGATTATAAGTCAAAGTTCAAAAATTTCAGAGCCGACAGAATCTCGCGGGGCTCAGATGTTTGGACGGTCCACAATTTTTTCCCAGATTTTTAGCAACGCCCCGTAAATGTTCGAATGGTTTCGACCTCCTCTCTTTTTCTCTCATTCCATTTTTCACTCTTTCTCCTTCGCTCTCTCAATTTTTTACTATTTTTTTTCCCCGTCGCACGGACCTCTCGGCGATCAATGAATTGAAGCGTCCATCCTTTTTTTGGTCAGCCTACACTCCTCCTCGTTGGACGCATCGCGAAGCGGCATTCTCTCTCTCTCTCTCTTTCTCTCTCTCGCTCTCTGCCCCCACTAGGTAATTCTCCTCTTCATCCTCTTCCTCCTCCTCTTCGTTCATCACCACCACCAGTTCGACCAACGTCGACCACCTCCGCACCAGCAGTTCCACAACCTGGACCGACTCTACAGGCTCCAGAGCCGACAGATTTCTCTCTTTCTTCTCTCTCCATTCGTCTCTCTCTGTCTCACTGGCTCTCATTCTCTCCCTTCCTGCCTTCCTCTCTCTCTCTCTCTCTCTCTCTCTCACTCTCTCTCTCTCTCTCTCTCTCTCTCTCTCTCTCTCTCTCTCTCTCTCTCTCTCTCTCTCTCTCTCTCTCTCTTTCTTTCTCTCTCACATGCACCGGACACTCGGCTCGAGTGCACGCGTATGCACAGGCTGCATACTTGCATTTCCCGATCTCACTTATGCATTGCCAGATAAATCTGAGCGAGACGCATGAGAGCGTCGAGAGCATGTTAGCTCTCGTGACTCTCATGGCCCTTGTAGCTCTCATGTACCCTTTGCCCGTTTCCATGCTTTGATCAAGATATTTGGGAATCTCACCGGGCGCCACTCGTTTCCCAAAACGGCTACCGAATCTGTCAAGAAATACTGACAAGAGTGTCGATGAGCACCAGAGTCACCTAGGCGCCAGAGAAAACGAGAGAGAAAGAGAGAGAGACATCGATAATGGAGACAGATCTATATGAAAATCGAGGCCGTTCACATGGTTCCTAGAAGCCATGCTAAATAATTCTGAGTATTTAAACGTTTTTCAAAATTCGCCAGGACTTGCATCTCTTTTCGTCCTTTTGTGTTCCTCCTCGCTGGACCGTCGCTCATCCTCCTCCTCCTCGTCCTCCCTCTTGCCGGTGCATCAAGCAAGACACAAGTTTATTCATTATCCGAACGACCGAGCGCCCAAGCGGACAGTAGATGGCACTGAGTTCGCTCACCCTCACCCCCCTCCCGCGAACCCCCCTTCCCACCAACCGAACCACCGCGGCGGCAAATAAAATCGTATTTCATCCCTTTGCCGGGGAAAATTTTGTCTCGCACCGGCGCAAACTCCTACACATCAAAGCTCGGCTGCGTCTGTCTTTCTCTGCGAATACTGCCCACCGTTACCGTATCTTCGTTCCCTCGCTCTCACCCTTTCGTTCTTTCTCCCTTTTCTCTCTCGCTTCATCCTCGCCATTTTGCCGGCTTCGAGCTAACCCCGTACTCCTGTACGGCCAGTGCCACTGGCTCGGCAGTGGCTCACCAGTGCTGCATACCTGCCTGGGCAACACACCCCCTTTGCCACCCCCCACCCTCGCCACCTCCTCACCCGAAAACCCCAACGGAACATCCCCAGACCGCCCACTTGGCCCCCGCCGCCGTCCTCTGTACAACTCATAAACTTTTATACGAGGCTTTAGTAGCTGCGAGCTAACTTCCGGTTTTCGAAACGCATTTATTCCCTCAACCCTTTCAACGCGCCGTAATTGCCTCTTTTTCCCGATGCCTTTTCTCGATCGCTTCGCTGCCAGACCTCCTTACGATTTTCTCAAGATTTCGAAATATTACATTTTTTTTTCCCGCCGTCCCAAAACTCCGTGGCAGGGACATACGGCTTTTATATCCATTTCACGAGTATCGGCATTTGCGGTGTTTTATTATATTTCGGACGATCGCCGTAATTTGTCATGAGTGCCTTTAGCGCTAATCCATATCATAATTTTTAATGGTACCAGTCTGCCAAAAAGGGGGATTTATCTCGGAGTTAGCTCGCACAGGACATCACGATTTATTTGAACCCTTCCGCCAGCAACCTGGCTACGGATGCAGAATGCAAAGCCCGCGGTAAGCTAGCTGACCGCCAGTGGTTTTCATCCTGTAACTCGATTAGCTTCCAATTTTCTCTTTCCCATTAATTCTCTACAAGTACTCCATATGTGGGAGTGCATACATATATATATTATATTATATTTTAGATCTGTATAACTCACTCTCTTCGTCTCAGTGCAGATTGGCATAGCTCAGCCAGACCTAATACCATTGTCTCGTTAGCGCTCTCCTTTTTTCACTCATTACCATGCGACAAGCGAAAGACAAAAATTCGAGTGATCTCACAGTATCAAAACTGCCAACAAAATCACATCCCAACAACGTGAAATCCAATCTCGACTTTTGAATCGGTCAACCTGAATATTTGCCATTGACAAATTTCTATGTCACGGTATATGGATATTAATACAGAGTATCCATAAAGGGTGCATTTTTTGCAAGAAAAACGAAGGGTTCGTCCGTACATTAGGGTCTTTTAATTTCTTTCTTGAAATATCAATTAGCGCCTTTCGGCCAGTCATTCAGCCTCGATTAAAGATGGGCATCTGCCAGCCATTCGTCTTCTCCGGTAACGCATAAGCGTGCGAGCCACGCGTACCGCCTGCCACACTGTCGAAACTAATCCGTCGAATTCTCACAGTACAAAAAAACCAAAGAGAAAAAACTAGACGTTCTCCAAAAGTTTCTTCCGCGTGCCAGAACGTCACGTGTTTTTCCACCCTTCGCATAACGGACTAACAGTAGGAAACTGCATCTTGCCTGGGACGTCATTTTCTTCCTCATCCCACTGTACTTTGCTGGATCCACTTCACGGCAGGAAACTAATGGTTCCCGTAGCGCCACGAAAACCGCTCGAATTTTAATTGGTTTCTGGGCAACTGTCGCCGTCCAAACTGTATCATCCACAAAAGCGAGAGAGTCGGCGAACAGAGTCAGAACCCTATGAAAACCCCGTTAAATCCCTATGAAGCATGGCACGTCCCGTTACACCGGTGAACTTAGCTACCTGTAAATTTGGCACGCGTTCTCCTTCCAGAAATAATGACAATAAATGACAGGTGCGATATTCGATAATTGGATGGCCGCCCAAAGGTCTCAAGGCGCATCCGACGTGCGATTATGTCCAAGAGGTTCCCGAAGTGTCAACGACTGTACAGGAGGAGGATGGGTTGTTGATGATCCCGACAGTTCTCCTGGTAGCAGACCGATGGTCGTCGAACCCTCGTTTCAAAATATACCGGAAATATCGCGAAGCGATCCCGCTGTTCGGCTAGGGTAGTGAAAAAAAAAAGAAAAAAAAGAATTACTAAAAATTCAACGGCTCAGCCCGAGGCACCGGATTAGTCTGAATGTTTCAAGCGATCAGCTAGTGGCGATAATGCATTTTCCCCGTATGCGACTAATTTTCCGTAATTTTTGCCCGTCACTCATGAACGAGGAACCATCCTCGCTTCTGCAGCTACCTTCACGGATAGACTGACAGAGGTCTTTTCGCTTATTCGACTGGCCACCCTACCTATACAGTTTCACTTCCGTTTATATATGTATACAGACAGGGATTATGAGTGTGTTCACAACGGACGACGTTACTGAAAGTCACAAAGTTGTGACACTGCCTTTCTCTTGTATTCACTCATTTCCACATGTACACAGATATGTATATATATATATACACATATAGATACATAGAAATTGAAAAGCCCACCGTGGATTTTGTATAATGCACGAGGACGGACGGTCCTGCCATCTCATATTAAATAATTCCCTTCGGACTCATTGCGAACTCGGCATTTTCAAAGAACGGACAAAACCGAAATACTCGGTGATTTGTCCCGCGCAGATTTTTATTCTTGAAAAGACAATCAGACATCCGTTCTAAAGTACCGAGGCTTGTTATTGTCGGATTGCGCCTTTGTTCGAGTAATTAAAACGGTGATAGGTACTTTTATTTTAATTGACGAAATTAAATAATTATTTGCTCTGAATCAATTTATGTAAAGTAATGAAATGGGATGGGTATACGTTTTTAATTCGTATTCTCAATAACTGCATTGTGTGCGTTATTCGAAGAAGCGCACTGCTGCAAGAGGTTAAGGAGTAAGCAACAATTACGTGATGTGTGCACGCTCGAAGAAAAGCAGGTATACGTGGGTAAGGGGAGCGCGAGGGGAGGGACGAAGAGAGACGGTTATAGGCAAATTAGCACGCGAATTAGCATCCGCATATTTTTGCGAAAACGAGATAATGCAAAAAGCGCTTCGAACTGCCGGCTCTCCGTCTGGGGAGAAAGTACTGACATGTGAGTGCATATGCGTGTCGGGGCGCGAGGGGGAAGGGGAGGGCGGTTAAAGGCGTGGCCAGCCAGCAGAAAAGAGAGGAGAAGTTTAGCATCGAGTCAGCTTCCGAATGTGCAACAGAAAGAGAAGCGGACTCTGGCCTCGCGTTAGAGAAACTGGTAGAGCTGAAGAGCAGGAGAGAGAGAGAGAGAGAGAGAGAGAGAGAGAGAGAGAGAGAGAGAGAGAGAGAGAGAGAGAGAGAGAGAGA
>JARQTH010000301.1:1503957-1545290 GCA_030142595.1 Trachelus iudaicus | reverse complement strand
GAGAGAGAGAGAGAGAGAGAGAGAGAGAGAGAGAGAGAGAGAGAGAGAGAGAGAGAGAGAGAGAGAGAGAGATAAAGAGAGCGGTATATAGCCAGAATCTATATATCTATATGGATGTCGAAGAGAGAAGGAGGGAGGCGATTGGGAGAGAGATAGAGTGTGAGAAAGATAGATAAGAGTGGGAAAGAATGCGTAGACATACCCATGCAGATGCACGTGGGCATGCAGATGTATGCACTATATACAAGGTATAGTGCATACAGTACATGTAAAATATAGATGCAGAAGTATAGATATATACACATATATCTGTAGAACGGTAGATATAGGATACGTACAAGGGAGTAACTATAGCGAAGGTGGCCCGTGGGGCAACCAGGGGTGAGTGAGGACTCGGGTGGGACAAAGGGGTAAAAATCATTGCGCGGTCCAGCCTGGAGGCTGATCGATGCTTGCTGCACTCACCCCTGCCGCCCAGTGCAAGCTACCCTCATCCCCCGCGCACATTCACTGATCCCTGGGACTCACTGACTGGCCAGACAAAAAATGGCCGGCTCGCTGGCCGAAGCGAGCCCACCCCCACCATCCCGACCAACCCCCTCGCCCGTCAGGCTGACGTTGGTGTTTGATGACCTCTGGGGATCGGGGTGAGAACGGCTAGTGGCTCGGGGACGCGCGGGGTAGCGCAGGAGCTCCGGTGCACCAGCCGATCGGCAAACTCAGCCTATCCTCTCTCCACCATCTCCTCCCCATCCCGGTCGCACTTCCTCTTTCGATATTTTCCTCTCTGACCTCTCCTGGACCGTCTCCCTCGCCGTCGGCCGCAAATCGATGACGATGACGATGATTTCGCCAACGAGCCTGACCAATCGAACCGGAAATCACGCCGCGCGGCGCCGAAAATTTTTTCGGCGATGCACTTGTCTGTCTGTTTCTTTTTCCCGGGGCATCCGTTTTTCTTCTTTTTTTTCTGTTTTTATTTTTCTCTTAGCCAGCCTTTCTCTTTTTTTCCCCATGACTCGAGCTGCCAGGACCACCTGGGATTATAGTGTCAATAGCACCGTACGAACGCACTCATTCCTTCATAACTCCCCTCTTTCTCAATTACAGGAAATAATCATGGATGACTTATCCAGATAACAATTTTCTCCAAAATACATAATTAGATGCATTTCACCGGGTACAAGTTGTGCAAGGATCTGCCCCTAGTCGGTCTACCCCACCGTGTCTATAGGCGGAAAGCTGCGAAAGCTCGAAGGCACCGTCACCTCCAAGGGCAAACTACGCGGCCAAGACACGAGCATCATCAGGGACAATATCAGATCTAACCGGTATCGCAACTAGAAGAGTCGAACAGGAACGACAACGTAGCGACGTCGGGACGTCGCAACGACGTAGCTGTTCCCGTTAATGATCCCTAGGGCCGACTCGATCCTTAGCTTCACACCCCCAGACAAAACACTACCCCCGACGGGAGGCGTCCTAAACGGATGTATGTATGATAGAATTTCTTCCGTCATTAAGAAAGCCTTACAATATGTACGGATTTCTAAGCGACGTTGGAAAACTATCGTTCGACCCGCAAATGGCGAACGAACGCACGGACGTAATCCGACCAGCGACAAAACTTTTACAGTCCGTGAGAAGTACCGTCCCTCCCCAACCTCCCCCAGTCGTCCCTCTCGTACCTACCTGCAATCACCCTTGCCATCCGTCCTTCCCTCCCCCTCTATTCAAGGAATGGTAAACGCGAGTCGTGAAAATTCCTCACTTCGTGTTCTAGATTCGTCGGGTCTTCCTTTTTCTTTCTCTTTCTTTCATTCTTTCTTTCCTTCTTTTGTTTTTTACCTTTTTTAACTTTTTTTTGTGTTCAACCTCCTCACACCAGTGACGACGTGCCTCCGACGCTTCTTCTCCTTCCAGGCTGCTTCGTTGCATCCGCGCCCCCCACCCCTCCACCCACTCGCCCGCCCATTGCTTTTTTCTTTTCTTTTTCTTTCTTTTCCTTTACACCTTCTTCCTCTCTCGCTCTCTCTTTCTACATCTGTATATCTATGGATGTATTTTTTTTTTCTATAAGCAATGTAATTCCGTACAATGATATCATCCTCCTGCCATCCTCGATTCTGATTCTCGATGTCGCTCCTACTCCTCTACCGCCGAGGACGATTCAACACCTTAAAATTATTTTCCAAATGACGTAACGTCGAGAAACTCACACTGTTTACTTTTTTCTTCCACTTGCCGGTGCAGTTTTCACAAGATGCTTGCACCTACCAGCCGCACTTCCTGCTTCCTCAAGTGCAGGAAGAATTTAAGGGTAGCTCGTGCATTCCGCGTATATCGTGGTTAACGAACGAAGCAGGGAATTATCGGCGATGGATGTTGTGGTGGTGAAGGGAAACGCGGGACGTAAAAGCGTAATGTTGGAGGGTAGCGGATATAAGGGTGGGCTACGGCGGTACTGCTCTACGCATTGGTGGTGGAGAGGAAGTAGAGAAAGGGGCTACTGGTCGGACAACCCTAACCAGCTCTACCTCAGCTCGCAAGCTCGGGAATCCTGCCTAACCTACCCCAATCGAGGGCTTAGGCAGAAAGCTTTGGAGAGAGAGACAGGGGAAGAGAGAGAGAGAGAGAGAGAGAGAGAGAGAGAGAGAGAGAGAGAGAAAGTAGGAATCATCGAAAAGCCGAGCGCTTCACAAGGGAGTCGAGCGGTGGTCATTGAATGGACGTAAAAAAGAAGTAAAAATCATTGAAAGCAATGACTGTCTAGTATGGACACCGTGATGCAACCCAGAGAGAAGGATCATCGAATGACCGACGGAACCCCCCCCCCCCCCTGTATACGTACAGCTTTCATGATTTCTACTGGAAATTAGCCAACTGGCTAACGACCAAATAGAAACTCTCCCGCTTCACGATCGTTGATTCGCTTCGCTCTTTCATTTCGCGAATCCGCACCGCTCGATGACTCGACGTTCACTCAATTTCGAGTCATTCAGTTGACTTTGAATCCGTTCGTTCGTCCGTGCATTCCACATATTCTTTTTTTTTCTTCACTTGTATGGACTATCTCTGTCTCGCTTCTTCTCCTTTCCAAACTTTTCGATATAATTTATCTTTTTTACCTCTTTTTTCTCCTCCTCGTTCCCTTTAACAATCCGACAGGCAGACTTTTACGCGCCCCGTAGGAGTCACGACGACGCGACGCCAGTCAAGAATTCGATGACTCCACCCACTCCTCATTCTCACTCGTGCGAAATTCAGCAGACGCTCCAAGGAAAATGTCGGCACCGTTATTATTCGCCTGGTCGACCGGTGATTCGAACGAGGATAGAGAGTAAGGTAGAAGGTAGAAGGTGGGACAGACACGTGGGTAACAAAAGTTTTGCGATTCGTGATAGAATGATAGACGTTTGTTCGTGAAAGAAAAATGCAAGATTCGCTGCAGTCACGAAATGGCAAATTGGAGTTGCAACTTCCGTTCGTAGTAGCTTTGAGGTAGGTTGGGTTATAAGGATAGGCCCTCGTCCCACTCCTGCTAAAAGTATATACGACTGTAGTATAACTCGGCGATAACTTATCCTCGTGATCACCCTAATTTCCCATAATCCTAATAAAAGTCACAAAGTAGAAAAAAAGAATTGTCGGATCGACCTTTGAATATCCAAATTATCCTAGTCAAGGTCCGCATAGGATGCAAGAGACAGCTGAGTATATAATTGCAAAAAGGTTTTCAGCGCACATATACGTGTGAGCCGTATACGAGTTAAACTACCTGAATTCTCACATATGCGCCTAATGGCAAGACTTACGTTGGTGGTGAATGCGCTATCGATTTTTCTGCAACTTTAAAAAATCTTAATGCGGCTTTCGTAGGCGTAGAAGGGTCAAAGTTTAAATTGAACCGAGTCGAGTGAGCCGAGTTGGGGGATTCGAAAGATATATCGGTTGTGGAGCGGGGAGGTGAGGAGGTGAAGGGGTGCGGGCACCGGAGCCCAGGAGTGCATCTACGGAAGGTGCTTATACTGCTTTCAGAAAGCTTCGGGGAGGTGGTATAGGGGAGCAGGTTCTGGAGGTGAAGGTGCTCGTGGCAGGGCGTGCGTGCGGTACCCCTCCTCCTCGCCTCCCTCCCCCCAACGGAACACCGAACACATGCAAGCTTTGATAAGCTTCAAAACACATACGTGCCGCCGAACTATTCGAATCGTTTCACGGTTCGCGTAATATTACGTAACGCGCGATTCAGTAGATACCTCCCTTTCATAAGCAGCCGCACGTAATTCTGGTAGCTGGCGAAAGAAATATTGAAAAACCAACACGGCATCGCGTTTTGGAGTCGTCGACATTGTTTTTTTTTTTTTCCTTTTAATCGCCCGGACGCTATATCCGGTTTGCAAATTATTATTTCGAATTCACCAAATTTTTATACCTGTACGTATACGCTTAGGTTGCTTACACGTGCGTTACGTAATTTTTGTACGATGTATCCAGGCTCCTCTCGTATATACCGTGAATCCAGATTATTCCATGTATTTTGGGGATGTACCAGGGTCTTTCGTATCCAGAGACGGGCCAAGCTTTTTCGCAGGTCTGTACTTCTTACCCTCTATGGGATATTCGCGAGCTCAGCCCCAGCCCGTAGAGTCGAAATAAGGGTTGCAGCGGGCAAGTAAGGCGCGCGCGGGAGGGCAAGAGAATCACCCCAGCTCGAGAGTCAGAACCCCGACTCGGAACCTTGAGGGTTTCTGCTTATTTATTTCTCCATTTGAATTTTATTATCTCCTCCCGTCGTTACGGACTCTGTTTCGTCGCGTTCTTACGACGACACGATCCTACGAATGTGCTCTACTCTCTTGTAGTTCGTATTATATTTTACCACCACCATCACCTCCCTCTCTCTCTCTCTCTCTTTCTCTTTCGCTCACGTGTACTCCCGTTTCGGTCTCTCCGCTCTTTCCTTCACCTCCTCGCTCTGAATCCTCCCTTCGCTGAACTCCTCGAACCCGGACTACTCTATCCGACTCTCTCGGTATCGTCCCACCTCCGCATCATCCTGACTGAGTTATATCGTCGCTTTTTAGGCCACCGCGGCTTTAACTCATGATAAGTTTTTAACATGCGCATATTACATTTTATGTTGTCTCTATGGGGCAAGTTTTGAAGGTCCTCCAGTGCGCGCGTTTACATAGGTTCGCCAAATAGCCACGTAGAAAAAAAAAGTTCTCACCGACGTTTCCGCCGGAAATCATCTCTGGTAGCTGGACCCGCGATCTAGTAACAGTATATCCAGAGTCTGCACGTGTTTGCTCTATTCGTAATGTATTTTTATGTATTACCTTATATGCATACGCGGAGTTGGTTCATTGGCGTAGGTATTTCTCTTTGGGTCGTTCTGATTGCTTTAGCTTGGGCAAATTTAAAATTGTACGACGTGGGCTGCGTCGTGACGTGAAATTACAAAGCCGTCAAAATCGAAGCTAAAGAAGGTTCCAATGGCAGGCACTGCTTCGCTTCCTCGAGCAAGAGGCGTCGAGACGCTCGAGTTAGAGCTCGCCTTCCAGTCGCTCATGGGATTTCGATGGGGTCGTTTCAACGATTCGCTCAGCGGTTGCTAGAGAGAACCCCAACCTCAACCTCCTCCTCCTCCTTCTACTGCTGCTGAACCTTCTGATTCTGCTCATGCATCTCCAACGAGCGTCTCCACCTCCTTTCGTACTCTCAGCTCTCTCGTCCTCCTCCTCCTTCGGATTGAGCGCGCTCGTTCGCGCCATTAAGAAATTCTCGAGAGATTTTTTTTAATGCGACTCGTAGTCGTATTAGCGACAGGATATCGTATGACGAATATATACGTACTACGTGTATCCATATAAATTAATAATTCAATATGCATGTATATATAATTGAAATAAATATTTCAATCAATAAAGAGAATTAATTATTAGAGTCTGTCCAAATTAATGTCGACTATTACAATCAAATTCGTGTGAGATAAAATGCCGTGATGAAAATAAATGTAAATAAGAGATTAAACGAATGGACGCTGTTCTCTTCTCGCTCTCTTTCCTTCATCTCGTTCCCCTTTCCTCGTTCTCGGTCCTCCTCCTCATCCCCCTGGCGATAATCTAGTGAGTATTAAATCAGCCACGAGACGATATCTCGATCGCGAATTTCTTAATAGCGAAAACGAGGTCTGATTCGAAACGAGATGGGGTCCGAGAATTTGCCTGGAGAAGGAGAGCGCGCGAGGGAGTAAGAGGTGAAAGGAGCAGATAGAGAAGGAGAGAGAGATGGGCGATCAGGCGCGAGCGACAGGGATGACGAAGGAAAGAGTTAAGAGTTGGCTTGGTGACGACTGGTGGAAAGAGCTTAAGCTGAAGCTGAAGGTGGAGTTGAAGGCGGAGGGAGGTGAGGGAAGTTGAGGGAGTTTGGGGAGTTCGGTCGACAGAGCGAGAGAGAGATTTAGGGAGAGTGTATGTGTGTGTGTGTGTGTGTGAGAGAGAGAGAGAGAGAGAGAGAGAGTGACTGGTGGAGGAGCCAACGTTGCAATGATATCGATTCCAATGCTTCTTACTAGACGCGCTTGGTTAGGGTGGGCAACCCCTTACTTTTTATCCCTTTTCCTACAGCTACGACTCTGAGCTCTGAGTCTGACTCACCCTCCGAACTCCCTTCGTGCATACCTCCTCCCTCCATCATTCTCCTTCTTCATATTTCCTCTACCTTACCTCCTTCGCTTTCTCCCTCCGTCTTTCCTGCTCCTACAGATCCTTCCTTTTTTGTCTTCGCCCCCTGGCTCCGTTCCTCTGAAACAGGAGCAAGATATATTACTCAGGATCAATTATTTTTCTTGTACTTTTCTGTCTCTTCTTTCATGCATTTCTTTTTTTTCACCGCCCTTATTAACCCGTTCTTAAAGGACAGTGTACAGATTTACGTGAAACTCAGGAACAATGGGATAACATAGAAGTACAATAAGTCGTCTTCCGTGTGACCGACGGCAGTCTGAACCGTAACTCAGAGACTGAAAGTTGATTATCTGAGTGCAATTATGAAGGAACGAAGCGCAAATGAGTGCGGGACGATCTTGAGAAAAATTTCCGATAGTGAACTTCTCTCGAGGTTCGTGAATTCTCGTCCCGAAGGAAGGAGCATGGATAGACGTCCGGGAGAAAACAAGACAGAGAAGAGGGTAGTAGAAGGGCTGCTCCGGGAGAGGAGAGAGAAATCAGGAGATCCCCTGATTACTGCGGTTTCCGTCTTTCCGGATTCCGTCTGTCTTCCGTCTTTCCCCGCTGCG
Organism: Trachelus iudaicus; assembly: GCA_030142595.1. Taxonomy (NCBI): domain Eukaryota; kingdom Metazoa; phylum Arthropoda; class Insecta; order Hymenoptera; family Cephidae; genus Trachelus; species Trachelus iudaicus. The sequence continues at coordinate 1,537,990 of JARQTH010000301.1, read as the reverse complement.
ATCACTTCACAGACTGCTCCTCCTCTCTCTCTCTCTCTCTCTCTCTCTCTCTCTCTCTGTCTCTCTCTCTCTGTCTTCTCCCACTCCTCTTAACAACCCTTCTCCCTTCCCGTACACCGCAGCATCCCTCTCCGTCTACCTATGTGCCTATATCTAGCCAGGTTACCCACAAGCTTCTCATCCGTACAACGTTAGCCCACCGGATCCCTGACTGGTAGGCTGACTAGACTGACTCTGTACTTTGCTCGTTCTCTTATTGTCAGTCCCCCTTGGCCCCCGACTTCTCTTCGTTTAATTGATTTCTTAAGACCCGAAGGGCTTCGCAGCGGATCTGCCACTCTGCGAATATCATGCTCCAGATGCAGTTTTTCCTGGCGTTCGTTTTTCGACGAGAAGTCGAAGGAGGATGAGGACGGAGTAGAAGCAGAACGTAACAGGGGAGAGGGGGGCGGGTAACGGGAACGTTGCCGAGTAGGTACCAGGAGGGATGCAAGATATTGCAGCCCCGCGGGACACTGGGACGTAATCTCCACGACGGAGCCGGAGACGTATTACAATCCGCGGTCCTCCTACCACGGAGTCACTCGGTTCCCGTACATGAATGGCCCATTCTCCTTGGCTTGTCTCTAGGAAAGTCTATCTATTCCGATTACGACTCTGCCTCCTCCTCCATCCACCTCTTTCAACCCGCCTTGCATGCACCTCGGCATCACTCCCTCAACGTCTCGTCCTCGGGCACCAGCAGCTCCGGTCTATATTTTTTAACCGCTTTTTACCGCTCCCAGATTCGGAGACAAAGATTTCTTTTTGCCCTGGCGCCAGAGACCAAGATGCAAGCGGCCTATGCTCGCTCGGATTTTACTCCTTTCCGAGCTGCACTGATTGTCAGAGACGCGAGGGAAGCGGAGGAGGAGAAAAAAGAAGGTCGGACAGGGAGGGGGGCAGAAGAGTGTAGCATGGGAAAAGGAAGTGGGAGAGAGAAGGAGAACGGTGTCTCAGTTAACGGAACCTCCAGGCAAGACTGACAACAAGAGCCAAGTAAAATATTTCCGTTGGCAAAGGCTCCTTGAAATATCCTTGCAGCGTGAAAGGCGGCGCGACGCGTCGCGGCGCGCCTCGAGGATCAGCAAGGCGCTCTTAGCGGCCCCAGCGAGGGGTGCGAAATCGTACAGGCGTATATACACGAGGATGAGGACGTGGGGACCGCCAAGAACAAAGAGTGCAAGTATAAGGTGGACTGGGTTAGGTTAGGGTGGGTGGTGCATATAAGATGGGCAACGTACAATGCAGCCACCCTCGCCCCGCACTCGAGTCGCTCCTCAAGCAATGCTAGGGGAAGATTCCGAAAACTCGGCCGCTCAATACCCACGCGCCCTCACCCTCTCACTTTCTTCCTTTTTTTTAATTCCTCCATACCTTCTTCACCTCCTTCACCCACGACCATCCTCCTCGTAAATTCCAACCTTCAGAACCTCCTTATCCTGCTACCTTCATCATCCTCATGTAAGTCACACTTGAACATACGTGACATCGACCCACTACCGGTACCACTGTATCTCGCTGATGCATCCGGAAGTAGCTACCCTCCTTATTCGAAGGATTTTGCCTGGATGTCATCTTATTCAAGTAAAATTTAAAATGTACGGATAGAGCATAAAAGAAATTGATTTATATCTCTGACTGACGGTGCCTTGGCTGTTAGTCTGTTTGAAGTCTGGTAAAAAGCTTGGCGGGAAATTTGAAAATTAATAAACGCCGAGATCAATTGTGGTTATCCAGAGAGCTTTTCTTACTCTGGTTGAGAACCATCCGTAAGGTGGATACACCGGCGACACTCCAGTATTCCTTCCACGTTCTCTGCAGGGGAGGGGAGTTGGTGGGTGGATGGTTGGGACTCGAGTGCAGTCATCGTTTGCGAGAGTGCTTACCAGCCCAGCGTCATCCATCCTCCCCAGCTCCTGAAGGAGAAGACTTTGCCATCCTCGAGTCCCGACCCGACAGCAATCTCCTCCTCGTGCTCCTCAAGCTCCTCTTACATCTCTTCGTACTTGATGGGCAAGCGACGTCTACCCCTGGGGGATGTAAACCTTATTCTTACGCCACTTTACCAGGAGATGCAGTGCCGTCGTGCGCCCGTCCTCCTCAGTATATGCATCGCAGATTATGCTCTTGCGTAACACAAAAAACCCACCCCATTCACATTTATTTTACTTCGTTAGGTCTCTAATCACTGTTATCGTGAGCAGTCCTGTTCTAAGTTTCTTAAATTATCGACAGTGCCCCTCTGGATATTATTTGATCTCGTTTCGATCCAGGTAGAGTAAGAAAAAAATGTCCAATTTCGGTCCTGGAAAGCATGAAGAAATTTAGGTAACGTGGCACAGAGTGCTACTTGGAGAAATCAGCAGATTGCCGTCGTGTTACTTAAGTAGTCAATGGAGAAGGGAAGCTGGAGGTGGACGACTAGAGGCCGAAGACGAAGATACGTACGAAGACTGAGAGCGGGTAAGAGGGTACGAAAAGAATGAGTGAGAGAGAGAGAGAGAGAGAGAGAGAGAGAGAGGAGTAAGTGGAACTTTGTACCACATGGGGTACCGTCGAGCACACCCGTTTCTCATCAGAAGAGCTTTTCTTGTTCTTGATGCGCGTCGGACAATGCCGAGAGAATCTCCCGCCAACGGATAGATAGCAGCATCCCTCTGGACCCATTCGAGAAAGTCAGATAGTCAGTGAAAAAGAGAGAGAGAAAGAGAGAGAGAGAGAGAGAGAGAGAGAGAGTAAAAAGAGTTGCTTCGAGAGAGTCTTGTGAATGTCTAGTGAAAGCGGACAAAAGTAGCATTAGTAGCGGGCGCGAAGCGTCGTGACGCGCCGGGAGACACGCGACGCAACAAACTTTCGCAGTGCCCTCGGAAAGGGGTTGGTATACGCGGGAGACGTAGGAGGCCTTCTCGAATTCAAGGAATAGCGACTTCAATGCAAAGAGTTTTCCTTTTAGACATTTTCTCTTATTCTCACTGTGAGAAATTGAGAGTGGGACTGAGCCACTGAGCTATAATCGTAGGAACGATGGAACGAGGGTAGGAGTACGACATACAGGCAAGAAAGAGACTGCAGCGTCCTTGAATGCGAATCTTTTTCACGGGAGACAAGAGATCGGACAATTATTCCTAAGAGAAGAAAATACTCAAAATAACTCTGATACTTGCATCCGCAGTGCGAATCCTGAACGACAAGTGTTTACCTCATTATCAATTTAATAAAAACCCATTCATCCTCAAAGCACAGAGGAATCCAATTTTACACGGTAATTCCCAAGTAGGCACCTTCCTGAACACGAGTCCTCGTCATTATTGTATAGTCGTGACCGGAAGTGCGTGTCCAGTGGACCAAGTATCCTTTACTTTTCCAAGAGGAAGTACCTGCTGCACCGTTCTCCAGTATATATAGAGATCGAATCAGACCTTCCTGGGAGTGGGACACACATGATCCTCTGACGAGTCTGATGATCAGCTAAGGTCGACGGCTTCCTACTAGAGTGGGAAAACTAACAAGAGTGGTAGTAGTAAATAGTGAAGGTGGTGTAGGAGGAGGAGGTGGAGGAGGAACCAGAAAAGAGGAACGATACCTGTGCGACTGCCCCCGCGACGTCCGCCGTCCGGACGTCCGCTGTTTTGTTAGAATCACGTATCGAGAGGCACGCGGGTATCGGCACGGCACCAGGGCAGCCAACCAGCTAACACTGTATACTGTACTACGGAGACCAGGATGTGTGGGGCTTGGGGGTTGGGCTTGAGTGGACACGCGGACTCGGAAGGTGCGGAACGTGTTCCGGTCTTCGCTGGGAAACGATCGAGTACACCGGAAATGATGTCTTAATTGATTCGTCCCCATATGCACACACACTACATATATGTATATACTTAAATCGTTAAAATATATGTATATTCTTTATATTCTGTTAATCGCGTACATAGCTTGCAATCTTTTCTCGAATTGGTTCCCTAGCTTTCATAACCTAGAAAACTTGTCAGACTTGAGTCAACGGATGGAACATGCAATGAGAAAGGATCGCGATCGAGTGATCGAGCGAGCCACTGGATCGATCCCTTGAACTGAAAGAAAGGGTTCAGACAGTGAGGTTACTCGATAACGCAATACCAGATGTATTAAATATTAAGGCAAGCCCTTGGTCTCCAGCAAGGGGCTGCTTTTCTCGGTCTTTCGTATAAGACAATTTGAAAATCGATTCTCCCGTTCACCCATCCCCAAGCACTTCGGCAATTTCACGATCGATATCGACGACTCTTCTGCAAGATTCAACCCCTTCGTTTCTGTGCTTTTTCGGGCAGCAGCACTCTGAGGGTAGCTCAAGTACTCGATGTAACTTTGCGGATGCTCGTCGGTCCTCCGAATCCCTCAATAAGACTATTTCACATGCAGATACTTGTATATCGCATATTTCCTCTTTAATTTTAATTAGCCAAGTTTCGTAAATTTTCATTGTAAAAAAAAAAGTTAATGCTTTCACGCAACACTTGCAGTTTACGAAGCAACGACCGACGCCTTCCCATTGTCACTTCTGAATTCTTCGTCAATGTATTACTTCCCATGAAACGTCAATGTTTTAATGCCGTCACGCCGTATCTACTAGTGGGTTGTAAAGCCGCAACGGCGAAGAACTTAAAGAAATAAAACGCTCGTAACGCACAGACATCTAAAATAACGAGGCTCCTGGTGACAAAGTGTTATAAAAGCATTTTATTGTTCATGGAAAACTCCATGCAACGGCTGGCTTACTAGTAAGTTGGTTATTTTTCATACACTTTCGTCTCAGCTCTCGCTCTCACTCCGTCTCTTATTCTTTCCCTCTTTTACACAGGACTTAGCTCTGCCACCAAGTCTCTACGTATTTCTTGCTCTTTATACATTTTGACAAGCAACCTCACTTAACGTGCCAATTATTTATAGAAACAGGTTACGTGCCTTGTAATATTAAGGACTGGCTTTTTTTCAATTAAATACCTTGGAGAATCGAGTATACCCTATGCTCACCAGCCCTATTACGTTACGTGTTCGAGCCTCCCCATGTAAGAAGATTGCAAAAACAAAACTTCATGTATAATCGGTGTGCACATGCGAAATATACTCAGGCGGTATTTAGCATTGCTTCTCTCCACGTTTCTCTATCACTCTCTCGCTCGTTCCCTCTTGCTCGTACTCCTTCTCTCTCGCTCTATCGCACAGTAAAGAGTTAGCAAAGGGTAAAAGGAGTCGTATCCGCCACGGAAACGCACAATGGCTCGCGCTCACGCACACTCATCCACGCAATTATACTCTCACACGCACGAGTAGGCCTCACTCGCACATTAACAAACGGCCGCAACAAGTTCGCCTCGTATTATGCACACGGATAAATCAAGCCAAAACCAATTATTACGCGATGCTATCAATTATCTCAGGAGTCCAGCAGACCTTTGACCTTAATCGTGTAATAAGAAAATCAGCGAAGTCTTGCCCTAAAACTTTTACCTATACCCTCTAATTTTTTCTAGCAGCCATTAGTCGAAATTTCATTATGAAAATCGAAACACCGTCGTGGTCCTGCTTGAGGGCTTGGACCCGGTAGGGACCTAATCCTACACCTGGATGTACCAAGAAAATGTTTACTACGGTATACGCCGACGTAAAATAAGATTTAATCTGTGCATCTCTTAAGACCAGCATCCACGAATGAGATTTTGTACAAAATTCATATATAAGACAGATAAGATGATTGTGACTCATTTTGTCGTTCGTAATGAAATAATCATCGTTCATTGTTCCTACGGGATATTAGTATCTCCCTACGGGAAGCCAAGTTTTCCTTCTACCCACGTGGAACAGTTTCCTATTTCGAGAGGCTGAAGGCCAAGATGCGGTTTGAGGACAAGTGTATAAGTTGGCCACGTACGAAGCGCTGAAGGACATCAGCAGGCGCGGGACGTGAGGGGAGGTGCGAGTGAACGCGTGGAGGAGGAGAGTGCGGACTATACGTATATAGATGGTAGGGTGGGTTACGGCGGTGGTGAGGATGGCGGCGGTGGACGGGGAGGCTGAGAGGGGTAACTCAAGACGGGCCTAAGTGAGTCTTCCGGCCGGCAGGCAATGATAGCCCTGAGAACTGACCCGACCCCCGGATATGTGTTACGCATATACTCGGAGCACATGTGTGGAGTAACGTGTCACAACATTATGATCTCAACGCCTTTATTAGCGGGTACGCGATCAAGCAGTCTGATCGGAAGACGCAAACTTCTTCTGGAGCGAAAGAAATAGCATCAATTGTATCTGACCTTGTGTAGAGACGTATCCGAGCTTCATCTTATATACACCCGATAACGTTATCTCGAGGAGAAATAAAAAGAGAAGAAAAGCTCTTATTTTTTTTCTAATTATTTTACTAAAGAAAATTGCCTTACTCGTTACAGATATACATAAGTAAATGATAATCAATATGCACTACTACTATTAATAATGAGAAGTCAATCGACTAATAATTGTAGTTCATCACGCCTGAGTGCTCCATGTGGAAACCCATGCGTATTGAGCTAACATTTTTTTAATCGTTAAAACTAAGGGTGTATGTATGTTTAAAAAAAAATTAAGGTCGTGGGTCGTAAGTGGTTGCTGGTTACCAATTGGTTCGGCGGATGGAAGTGTAACTTGGTAATTCAAATTCACGGTAGCGTCATTAACGTCGGCTGCCATTCGCCTACTTCTTACCTATATAGAGATAGAGGCGTCCGAGGATAACCAGAGTCTCGCGACATCAGCGCAGCGACACTTAGTTGGGCGGCTTTGACTTTGTCGTTTAATGACGGGAAAAGGTGTCACTTTATCCGCGAGGTATTTAAGGGCGTCGGCTCTAAGGCAATGGCAGCCACCCTCAATTACAAGCAAACGGGACTATGCTTGGAACGAAGGAAAGTAGGTGTAAGGTACGTGCTATCAAGTATATAGGGGGTTGGGGGAGGGTAAAAATGTGATAGGCTGTATTATACGAGTTTAGAGGGAGCTCTGTCTACTGTGCGTATAAAGGGCGTTGGAAAGGTGTCATTTGTCTTCCGACGGCACTTTGCTTGTCAAAAGACAAACATGTCATTAGGGGCCGTTAGTCGCCTTAGATTTATAGAGGATCGCTTTAACCTAATATCCTGTGTCTCCTTCGATGGGGAGAAATGAACGCTGCCCATTTAACCAAGGCGAACGATCGATTTGTCCGAAGGTATCACAGGTAGGGGTAGTTTTACCTACCCTCCAGATATTACGACTTTTATGGCAGTTTGCTCACTGCAGCGTATGGCACTTTCTTCGGGGAAGCCTTGGAAGGGGCGAAGGTGATGGGAGTACATTTTGAGGATGATGGGCGAACGAGAGGTGGGTCGTGAAAAAATGGGGAAGAGATTAAAATTTGTAGTGTCGCAGGAAGCAGTCTGTAGTTATGTACATGAGTGCCCTGCGGTCGAGTGACTCGCGATGATTGCTGCACGCGGAAAAGGCGGGGGGCATCCACTTCCGAGTTTACGCTCCTTATTTACTAATTCGGAAGCAGGGTAAACAGTGACGCCCGATAGGTATATTTTATATATATATATATATATATATATACACGCGTACGAGCGCACTCCCTCGACAGGACACGATCGCCATGGCAATCAGAGTTCCTCGTTCTCTGTGTTACTCTTCTATGGCCGAGGAGACGAGCTCCACTGACCACGGTAAGCGGAGATGTAATTGTCCATATTCGACTCGTGAGAAATTCCCGGAGACTTGGTCAATAATAATTCCCTGACGCGAGAGTCGTCCAGGTGTATCGCCTTCCGTAGCATTGTCATCAAGTTCCGGATCTGAGATTTTTTTTTCAGTCGCACATCGCGGCAAAGTTAATTCGCTTCCCGCGAGGCTTTTATCGGAAGGATGGCAATAAGAGGTGGAGGTGGGTTTAAATGAATAGGGAACGGGAGCGCGAGTGTCTCGTATTGAAAAAAAAAAAAGAGAATACAGTGGGAAATTGCGAAACGAGAGAAATACAAAATGAAATCCGGCTATCTCTTCTTTTTTTTTTCGTACCAACTCTGCGATACTCTTCGATACATACGACGTATACAGAAGAACGTAAATGTTTATAATATATTTTGCCTGTACATCGAATACATAATTTTTCTGTAAATGGGTCCGGGGCTCGTTATGCAGGAATAAATTATGTTTAATTAACGCGCGGACTGAAAGAGGAATTTTCGATGTACCTTATACGTTGCATAGAGCGCAGGGTGCATCGGGTGCTAAGAGTGCGGATGGGCAGATCCAGGATGCCCTGCTACAGCCTGGTCGTGGTGGCTGAAGGTGTGTGAGTGAATATACGTGAAGGGAGGTAAAGTCTGAGGGGTGCTATATGAGGCGGATGAGATAGAAGAGGTGGAGGTAGAAATGGAGGAGAACCTGGAGGGATGAGTACTTGAGAGAGCTCGCCGTTTCCCTTATTCCTTCAATCAACGTCAGCTGGGGAGGCAAGTCTAGTGTGTGTACCCTTGGCAAATACTCGGGTGCTCCGCGCTAGAGCAGCATAGAACCCAATGACTACATCATCCAGGACTGGTTGGCTATCCGAGGTTTACTCCAGCAGTCATCGAATCGATTCCACCGCCTCTTACTGGCTACCGGCCACTGACGTTGACAATGACTCAGAGGAACAGGGAAGGAAGTGAAGACTACCAAAAGGTAGCCGCTGCCAATTACTGATTCCATCAAGATACATCCTTGTGAGGTAGAGGTGACCTTAAGATCGATCATCCCTCGAGTGGCATAGCTCATAGTTTTGCTAGGGGATGGGTTTGATAAGGAGGAGTGGAGGGGGGTAATAGCACGTGGCTAATTTTAGTATCGACTGACGCAAGATAAGGAAGCGTAGAAAGGAAGGAGGAAGACCGGATACGCGAAGCTCATATACATCATAGGTCGCCTAAACAAGCTGTTTAGACGACTTCAAGTTAACCCGAATTGACTCAATTGGATTAACCAGGGCGTCGGACCACGTCGACACTTGGGAACCGGCCCGTACGCGTCACGTTAAAACGACAAGCGAGACTCTTGCTTCTCATGCAAATTGTTATTATTTCAGCGAGGCTCCCTCACTTCGCCATACGTAACATCATTCTCTGTATACTCGTATCTCACGTTTTTTTTTCACTCGCGAATTGAGCTGGTTAGTTGAATTGGCCTGCTTGAGCAACGTTTCCGGAAATTGGTCGCGGCGCCAAAGTCGTCAGTCGTAACATCATAACTTCCAAGGATCTTCCCAGAATACACTTTACCCAGAACCCAGTTAGGCATGGCCAGTCCCACGATACGCAAAATTCAAACTAAGAGCCCTGACTTTACTAGCGATAGAGCAAGCAATATTAATCGAAGGGCACCCGGTGCCCATAGGAGTAAAATTGATACAGACGTCCCTGTCTCTCATGTCAATTTGACGCCGGGAATCCACGGAAGGAAAGAGGGAGGCCCGAGGGTAGTGTCGAGATTGAAGTGTCCGCTCCTTGGCTATCTGGGACCCTCCTTCGGGCTTCATACCATCTCCTAGCCCGGTACCAGTGGAACCAGCGATGGTGATGGTGATGGTGGTGATGCCGCTCGAGGATCCCGGTGACCCTCCTCCGGCGAACCCCTTCGCTCTCTTGGTCCGATATATGGTATATACTAGGTATATGGATCGTCGGAAGTCACCTTCCTCATTATCATACCAACCAGCAGCCACTCGCTCACTCGGGCACAGCCTTCATCCTGTGTCCTAGTCACTTACGGATTGGAGGTGGCCAAACCAAGAGACGAGAGAAACGCAAGGCCGCTTCGGATGATGTCGGCTGGTCCAGCGTGAGAACCCCTGCGATGGGGGACAAGACGCAAGTCCATTACACTCAATCACGACCTGATTGGCTCAAACGATCAGACCACCGCTCGCCGCGCGTCCTTCTGCAGAGCTTCGTACGTACCCGGACTCTCTGGTCTGGATGCTGCACCGGGAAATCTTCGTCTCGCCTCGCCACGCCACTCTTCACTGTCATTCTCCAGCATCCTCATCGCCCCGAGATACTTCGTTTCGCAGATGCAGTGCTTTGCATTTGTTCCTTACCGTACCTATACTGAGCATTGTCCAGGAAGATTGCGATTGGATGCTGCGACGTATCCCGATTCTTACTGTGGTTACATGTACCATCTGGGGGGTGGATGGAAAATGAGAAACAAATAGCGAATTGAAAGTGGGAGTGGGTGGCGGTGGACGCCTAGAGAATTTCCGGCGTCTCGACGCTCCTAAAGAGAATCCGGCCAAACCCGTACAGTATAACTTTGCCAATTGAATATAATTAAGCCATCGCGGTACCCGGCATGCGAGTCAAAGTGTCGCAAAAAGTATGGAGAATGCTGGCCGACTGCCATAAGACTTCCTCGTGTCGCCGATAATAACGTCGTAATCCTGGATGCTCCGTTGCCAATATGCCGCACTCCCATCTACATAACTGCCGCGAAAAGTCTACTCCGCGGCAATAAAAAGGATCAGAAGGATCGTTGGGAGATTTTGCGAACATCCACCTTTGACTTTAGTCTTCCTCTTCTAGCTCTTTATATACATATATACGTATATGCAGTCTACGGCATCAGGCAGATTATTACACTGCAGAGGCAAACTTTTAATAATACATTAATTTCTTTGATTCTTCGTACAATATATTCTGTCTTCATTTTCAATGTAAAATTGACTATCAAGTAGTATCCGACAATAGGATTCGCATGGCAGTCACATACATTTACCTAATGCATTTGAGCTGGATGATCCTGTGAGCGAGCTCATATACACAACATGGACCATGTGTGATCCCTTCTTTTTAGATTTTCATCTACTTATTCATATATTCTGATTTTTCTCACTGTACAGTCATCCCCCATGTACAAGAATGATCTCATCCATACAGGCACGCGACGCGACGCCTTGCCGACTCAAGAAAGACCGTTGATCTCGACCGGTTCCACTTTCTGCCTTTCACAATCTTATTGTTCATTTTCTGATGTCGCTAAGACGTTAGACGAGGAAGGCTGCTCCCTGGGGTTCCCTAAGACGTTAGAAGGGCCCCTTGGGCACCTTTGTGTAAGAATGCCTGGAAGAAGCCGAAACGTCGGTTACGCCTTACCGTCGCCGCAGCAACGCACAACGCTGCAAGAAACGGCAGCTGGCACGCGCGAGCGCGCGCGCGCACCTTCCGACTCCTAAGAAAGCGTTTCTCGCCCTTCCTCTTGGATTTGAGATGTTACCTTGCAGGGCCGAGGCCGCCCTGGGGGATACCTGGACATTTAAATTGGGGATCACAACCACCCGGTTGAACCACCTGAATGCGCCAAAGGGGGCCCCCATCATCTTGCAGTGGTGTCGACTTGAGGGGATTTTATCATTTGGGATCTTTAAGACATTCTTATATGAATCGAATAAACTTGCCGTTTCAATTATTAGTGTCTGCGAAATTGTCATTGTGAATTTCCACAATAGGAGAATACTTGCTTAAAAAATGACTATCTACAGGTCGTTAAAAATGTTGAAATTTTCTACCGTTCGTGAGAATATCTGAAGTCGTTGGACACGTTTCGGCCCAGCTGGACCAGGAGAATGTTCTAATAGCTTCTAACGGGATTACTTAACTGACTATAAATTGTTATTATCTTTTTAAATTGAAATATTGAGACTGTAGCATAACAAGATTTTTGAATAGTCAAATTTTAAAATTTAGTTGCGAAATCCTGAAATGGTCATATAAGGTCTCATGAATTTCTTAGTCCTCTACTCAGGTGAGTCTACGCCCTTGAGGGCAAGGACCGTTGTTCCTATTTCGTTTCCGGACGAGGACGAAGGGCGTCTCGTAGGATTTTTTGCAGCTTTCAATATCAGACTTTAGTATTTCCCACAGAGAGAAGTCATGGGAACCTTCGAACGAAGAAGACTGATGTCTCACGACTTTAGTCTACGAGGATCTGCGAGCATGGCCCCTAACTGCACCTTGTAAAATTCTCAAAGCCATTTTCAAAAATAGAATTGACAATTTCCGAAAAACTTTCAGAAAAATCTCTTTTCCTTCGATTATCTCATCCGAAAGATCGCATCCCTTTCTCAGGTCAAATTTCTCACGATTTGCTTCGGAATGAGAGATACGAGAAAAAACCACACAGAATTACCCACCGCTAAAAAGCCCGGGAACTTTGAATCAGTCTTTTAAAGAAAAAACCCCCCAAGAAACAGTGACTAAAAAAATTTCGTAAAAGAAAATAAATTCCGATCCCCCGAAATCACGTTGATAATTCAAGTTTAATTCGCACAGCTGCGACAGAAACGAAATCGAAACCGCACGAAAGTAAAGCTCGCGTTGATAATAACGTGATCCCGCCATTGACCCGTATTGTTTTTAAAAGGTAAACTCATTGAAAACGGGCCTGGGCGTGTGAGTGGGTGGACGAGTGGGGTTGTCAACATATAGTATTAAACCAATACGAGTACGTGGATGCATGCATTCATATACTCATTTATATCATAGCATGACCTTGACTGCATGTGGGAGTAGGGTGGTGGTGTATGCGCGTCAGCTAATTTGGTGGTTCACAGATTAATGGATCGGCGACGCGAGAGGCGAAAGCGGCTAAAAACTAAACGAATTTAGCGGTTTGTGAATTATGAAAATCGCGGCCGGCGCGCGATACCTGTGGTTTTTGGTAGCTCGCCAGTGAATTAAAACGATTCGTATGCAAAATAATAATAACAACAAGGGGAGGTATGGGAGCCGATAGCCCGGCTGGCGAGCGCATTAACGCAATTAACCTCCAATTAATAACACATCAATTGACACCGGTCAACTTGTTGCATCGGAGCCGGCACCGATAATGTCGGGCAGTACACCTCAATGTCTATGCATATATACGTCTCTCTCTCACTCTCTCTCTCTCTCTATCTCTCTATCTCTCTATCTCTGTCACACTCTCTGTAGGCATATATATATAGCCACCGTATGTCTAGCCCCACTAATGGCGTTCACGATCAGTATACATGCACATTGATAATTAGATGCCTGTGTGCAGAAATGCATATGCAGCCAAGGGAGCAATGAAGGGTGCGACTAATAACTCAACGAATGTTACAAATAATTTTCTAATGAGGGTGCCAAAGTAGATACGCATATACGGTATATAGGTAGATAGATAATTCCTTCCCAGTCAGAGGACGCTATGGACATGGACTGATGGCCACGATCGAGTTCCCATACGCCACCCCCAGCGAACTTTGCCACATGACACCTACGGGGGGTGAAATTCCAATGCACATGCCACTGGAACTGGCCGTGCACCCCTTCCGACTCGCCCTCGTCATGCGGAAGCGAAACGCCATGTGATACCAGGCGAACGCGCTATGCCTGATGCTGGTAGCCAACTGATGACAGAAAACTGGAGCAGGTGTAGAGAAAATGGCGGAAGGACATAAAGCCAAGGTTAATATACATCGAAAACGAGTCAACGTAAAATTCTCAAGCATCCAGAAGTCGATAGTTAGAAACAATGGCGACTCGAAGTACGCTAACGATCCTGGTTCTGGTCTTCAGCTCAAATTGTAACCTGGGGCCTTATCAAGTTTCACGTGGTAGTTTCTACCTGACTTTAGTATCCTCTATCTTCAGTTCTACTCCTTACCTGGAACTAATCCTTCCTGATTCGGTCGCAGCGTACTAAATTTCCGGGATACGTGTACATCCTGAAAAATGTTGGCACAAAATTTTAGCAAAATTCAATTATTTGATTTTGAAAAATATTTTCATTTGATATGCACGTATATATCTGTATATATTTCAAGAATGGTAATATGTAATAAAGTGTATTATCACGAAGTAGGTGAAACATAGAAAACAGATGCAATCGTGACCTCATGAGACGACGTCACTTCTTACCGCAGAAACTTTGAGCTTTGAGATATAATTTTTTTTAATCTAACTGATATGCTGTACGTACATAGTATATGCCTAGTATAATCCATACACTAGACAATAGAGGTATGACTCAAGTGTCACAGTCATGAACACTTCGTTTCGTAATTACCTTAGCACTTACTTCCGACTGACTCTAATGTCAGTACGGTATGCTTGAGAACGAGGAGGATGGTGGGGCATAACGGAAGAGGGAGGCCGGAGGTTCCCGAAGCCATTTCCGGCCTGGCACCTTTTATCCCACGCATGGAAGCACGCATGCCTCCCCAAGCAAGTATAACAAGGAGTGAATACAGGGGGGGCCCCCCTCGAAGCTTCCCCAGTTAAATTCCTAATTTCAAAGACCTTATCGTACCTTACATTTCGCCAGGATAGAGCCATATGTCCTCTACCACCTAACCGACGCTTCCGGTAACGACGTACTCCAACCTTACCAGACCAACTTCCATTTCATACACACATAGCATGACCCACGCAAACCCACTGAATCATCTGAAAAAAAATGTTACCCCCTATGTATACCATATCGTCATGGTCCAACTTCCTTGGTCTGAAATATCGTGCTCGGAATTACATATTTGCAAAATTCAATTAATCCTATGAGCAATTTCTACTTGGAGACGCGTGGTAATTAACGTTCGTAGCTACATTCGAGCATCGCGAAACCAATATCGGTACGATGATTTCCCTTGGTCAGAGGAAACTTTGAGGGTTTCCACATACGTATATGCATATATATTATATATGTATAGATATCGATATCGATATTCATATAAGGGCATGTGTTGAGATTCTATATATAGGCGGTGTACTTGTAGACTTTAAAGGTAGACTAGCTAACATCCATGGGTCGACAGCAAACGCACGCGGGTTAGAAACTACGAGCTGCGGAATAGGTCGGCCTATTGAGCGCAGGTGCTTTAAGCTGCTCAGCTGTTGCTTCCAGGAGAAGTGTGTGCGTGTATGTATGCGTTAATAGATACATCCTCACGGGCGCAACAGTGCTGTACGTGAAGCTTGGCGTCGGGACGCCAACGCGATATCCTCGACTGGCATCGAGGGTAAATACAGTTAGCAGTATCAGTGGGGTTGAAATGATGTTGAAGGATTTTTTGAAGAAACTATTTATATTAATGGATCTTAGTCCTCTCCTTTTTTTGTAAGATAGTATTACATTTTTTGGAGGATCCTGGAGCACCTTTGGTGCACTCCTGGCTGTCGTGGTTCGTGCGAAATGTCGGAATAAGTTCTGCTTAAGGTATAGGGGTCGTGATGTTAAGGGTTGGAGACAGAGGTAGAAAATAAAGTGAATTGTTGAGGGATCGAGTAAGGGTGGGTTTGGTCGGTTCGACTATATACCGGGGCTATCAATTATTTTTTTTCTTTGGTCAACTATCGACCTGCACGACAACCCCCTTTCGCAGACTTTTCTCAAACTGGTACGCCACTGTGACACATGACTTGGTACAGGTACTTACTAAATAAGGTATCGGCGTACGACAATTTTCTTATGGACGATCGGGGAGCATCGTGTCCGATAGGACGAGTGAGGTGGAATCGAATGGCGTAGTCTCGTAGTCTATAATAGAAGAGGAAGAATATGAAGGAGTAAAAAAATAAAAGTAAAAATTTTCGATACGTTTCATTCTGTTTTAGAAGTTATGAATGTTCCTTCTTTTTTATCTCCAAGATTGGCGATATTCCGAATACTCTGACTAAGAGGGGGTCACTTTTTTTGATTTCAGACTGGATAAAAATCGAAGCATCGACAATCGAGACGAGGAGGTTTGGGGCAGCTAGCCCTTTGGCGAGCTCGAAGGATGCAGCTCCCAGGCGGGAGCACGAGAAGTCCGCCAGCGAGACCTCCGGCCTCATTTCTCGCGTCCTCCACGAAAAGCAAGAGCAGCCGTATCGACAGCAATAACAGTCGCAAAAGCAAAATCAGCAGTAGCAGCAGTAGCAGAAGAAACAGACCCGCCGACAATAACAACGAACCGATCCCCCTGAATCAGCTCGATTCGAGGACGAGCTGCCGCCGACACAGAGTCTCTGAAAAGTACCAGCTGCTGGCCTCAACCCCTCGGCGGAAGGAGTGGGGAAAGGAATAGGGAAGAAAAAAAGTAGAAGAAGAGAAAAAGGAGGGCGAAGAAGAAGGTGAAACGGAAAGGGTGAGATTCGAGAGAAAGGAAAGAAGAAATAGTGCCGACGTCGTCGACGGCGGCGGCGGCGGCCGAAGAAGAGGAAGAAGAAGAAAGAAAAGAAGAAGGAGAAGAAGAGGAAGAGAGGAAGGAGGACGAGGAAGAGAAGGAAAAAGCGACGGAGAGAGAAGAGAATACGCTTGAGGCGGAGAAAGAGGCGGAAGTGGAGAAAAAGACGAAGACGAAGGAGAAGAAGACGAAGAAGAAAGAGAAGAAAGAGCGGAAGGTCAGGAGCAGAAGACTCGAAGAAGGTGTGGAAGATACAGGGACTGAGAACGGCAACGAGGACGAGCGAGAGAGGGAGAGGGCCAAAAGGAGAAGGAGAAGGAGAAGTAGAAGGAGAAGGGCGAGAAAGCGGGCAGGAGTGTTGGTGGTGGGGATCCGAGGCGGCTAGAAGGAACGAGAAGGTGGTGGTAGTAGTGGCAGAGTGCAGAAGCAGAAGCAGCGCGCTGAGCCACGAGGGGCTATTCGAGCGAGAAGGGGAGGGGTGACGAGGAGCCCTGGCGGGGAGGGGACGCGGAGGCCTTCGGGGGGCCGACCAACCAGAAGGCCGATGATGTCATCGGAGGAGGAGACCGACTGTTTCGCCCTCTACGGAGCAACCACGGACAGCAAGCAACAGCAACTCCTGAAGAAGCAGAAGCGCACCAGACAGCGCGTGGACGCCGGAGAGCCGCGTAACAGCTACTCGAGCATTCCGAACTTCAGCTCCCGGCCATCCTTCCTCGGTGGCGGTCTTTACGGCGCTATCTTCAGCAGTAACGGACCCCAACAGCTCCAGCAGCCTGGAGCGGCGGGCACCCAGGCCCACCTCGGCAACACGGGACCCACCAGTCAGCATTCCGCCCACGCGGCCTTCGGATTCTTCGGCGCCCCGGGCTTCGGCCCCGCCAAGATGCTCAACGAGCTCCTCGGACGACAGGTCAAGCAGGCCAGCGACGCCGGCGGCTCGCCGCCCGAGGGTACTCACGGCATGACAGGCGCCGGCATGGACCCCGCCGCGGCTAACCTCCAGCCACCCGCTGCCGCCGCCGCTGCCGCAGCTGCTGCCGCTGCCGCCGCCGCCAATTGCGACGACCCAGCCACCGCCGTCGAGCTCACCCAGCACATGCTCCGCGATATACTTCAGGGACGCAAGCTTACCGCTCTCTCCGTTCAAGAACAGCCTACCAACAACAACAGTATACATAGTAACAACAACAACACCACGACGGATCTCCTCAAGTCCCAAGTTCAGCAGCATCAGCATCAGCATCAGCAGAGCAGTCCCCAACAACAAGGACAACAACAAAACAGTGAGAGTGCGTGCGCGGTCAGTGGGACAGTGCACAGTGGAGGGGAGGATAGTGGTGACTGTAACAATCTGGTGAACGCGATACCGGGTTCAGGCGCGCCGATTACGCTGTCCGCGGGCACGGGCACGGGGACAGGCAGCGCCATCGTGAATCAGAATCACGGTGATCGGGACAACCTGGTGATGCCGGGGGATGCGGAGGACAGTGCTGAGGATGCGGCGTCAGCAGCTCGCGCCATGGAGGAGGCCTTTGCCGAAGCTGGCATGGACCCAGGAGCCAACCTCGATGGCTCCGACTGTGAGCAAAGTCTGCCTCCTAGTCCATCGGTGACGCGATCCGCTTCCGTTTCCGTTAAGGAGGAACTCCAGGAGTCACTTGCGCTGAAACGCAGTCCTAGCCACTCGCCGTGTCCTATCGTACCAAAAACCGAGAGTAGTTCGCCCACCACCGAAATCAAACGAGCCCGCGTCGAGAACATCGTCAGTACGATGCGCAGTAGTCCCGCGCTACAGACCACCCCCACCGTCAATGGCTGCAAGAAGAGGAAGCTCTACCAACCCCAGCAACAGACGGTCCACCATGTTTTCCATCATGACGTCAGTGAAACGATTCTAGAAGATGACGACGAAAGCGAGGAGGAAGAAGATCCAGTGACGATACGACAGAAGCGCGAAGTGAAGGATACCCTGAAGAGTCAGCTTAAGTCTTTACACGCAGAGTTGACAGCCATGCAGCAAAAATATGCAGAGCTCTCGAGTCGAATGGATACGGAAGTAAGCGAGAGTGGCGAAACCCCACCTAGTCCTCAACATCAACCTCAGCAACCACCTCCGAGACCACCAAGGCCTCACCCACCACCCTACAATGGGTTGGCAGCCCTGCCATCGGATCATCCGCACGCAGCAGCTGCAGCCATGTATCACATGGGACACAAGCTCTACCTGGAGCAGCAGCACGCGGCGTTGGAAAGGATGAAGCAGCACCAAGAAGCTGCTGCTAGGCAACAGCAACATCATCCACAGAATTCGCCGCAGCCGTCCGTGCAGAGTCAACAACAAAGTCAAAATGGGACAGGGCCACCAACGCCCCAGACGCCCATGCAACCCGTAACTCCACTTCAACAACAGCACAAGGAGTTCCAAGAGAGGTTGAACGTATTTCGGGGTGCTGTCAGTGCGGCATCCTCTGGTGCCAACCATATCACCGGTACCGATCTGGACGGCCTTGCTGATATCTTGAAAACGGAGATCACGTCATCCTTGACCAATGTAATAGAGACTACGGTAGCTAGGTTTGCGCAGCAGAGGAGGTTTCTTGGTAAGCAGACCGAGGCTGCGCAGGCGGCGGTTGATCAGCTAAACAAGGACATCGTTCTGGCGAGTCAACTCCTAGAGAGGAAGTCGCCCAGGACGAAGGTCGTTGACCGGGGAGTACCACAACCACCGAATGGCCCAAACGGGCCGCGGGGGCCCCTCAATGGTGGGCCCCCGCCGCCACATCCCCCGGGTTTCGTGCAAATGGGACCTATGGGTCCTCACGGACCTCATTCTGGACCCACAGAAAATAACCTCAACCAAATAAATCAGTTGCCACCGCATGTCAGGCCCAGCGTTGGCATGTTCCAAACCCCAAAGCCCCCAACGATATACGGCATGGCCTCGATGCAGGCACAGCAGCAGCAGCAACAGCAGCAGCAACATCATCGCGAGCAGCAACAGCGCGAGCAACTTCAAAGAGATCAGTTCTGCGGACTAAGGATCGATGATCGTGAAACTAGGGACTCCGAACAAAATGAGGCCCTGTCCCTCGTTATGACGACAAAGAAGAAACGTCATAAGGTTGGACAATTCTATGTAAACAGAAATTTATTTTTGTTATATATAAAATTAATTAATTGCTTACCATCCCTAACATCCATTATGGTCTATTCTAATGAAAAAAAAATCTTGTTCATTTCAGGTGACGGATACTCGAATTACCCCAAGGACGGTATCGAGAATTTTAGCCCAAGAGGGTAACGGGTCTCAGGGCGGTAGTGACAGCCCACCGCCGCCACCACCCCCAAGACCTTATCACGCGCCACCTCCGATGCTCCCAGTCTCGTTACCAACAAGTGTAGCGATACCAAATCCCAGCCTCCACGAGAGTCAAGTCTTCTCGCCGTACTCGCCATTCTTCAACCCCCACGCGGGCCACCCTGGTCAGGTGCCACCCCCGGGAGCACATCACCTACCGGCAAGTCCGCCGAGCGGGCATGTCGAACTCAGGGACTCACCACCACTACCTCATCCACCAGCGATACTACATCCTGCGTTACTCGCTGCAGCACACGGCAGTCCCGATTACGGACACCTCAGGATGGACAGCAACGACAGGGGTAGCGATTGCAATTCCGGAGAGATCAGCTACGACGGAGTTCAGCCTACAATATCCTTTTCCAATACTATATGTCTTAAGGAAATGGATTTTTAAAATCCACAACAGACAAAAAGCAATCCCAAAAAAGCATCGGTGACTAAAGTAGCAAACTCAAAATCCGGGTTCCCTAAAAATTAAATCTAATTATCAAAATTAAATCTGATAAAAGCTACCTTTCTTTATCAAGATGAAGTAACTAAAAAAAAAATGGTCCAACCTGAAAAAAAATTCAACTACCCAAACGTTCGGGAGAGCGTAGATGGATGGAGGGATGGTCCATAGGTATCCGTAAGCTTCAGTACTTTGTTAGATAGTAGTAGTTGAGTTCGGACAAGGCTAAATCAGTAAGTAAGAGACACGATGAGAAAGTCAGAAATCCAAATAGGTACGTAGACAGACGATAGTGCTTAAAAACGTTTGAGGAAACAGTGAAGGGTTTTCGGAAGTTCTCAAGCCACAGAGCTGCTCGCTACTTTTTCATGGAAGACTCGAGTCTGAGTCGTGAGCGCGACTCGAGGCGGTTCGAGTCAACTCGAGTCGAGTCGAGCGAGGCGCATGAATGTTAGATTAGTTTGCCGCGCCGAGTTAGGCTAATGTTGGCTGCACCTACGAGTAGTTTGTCTGCCAACAAGCAGCCAAAAGTTCTAGAGCCACCGTGGTCCCTTTCTCTACGCCCCTGAGAGGCCCCAGGGACAAAGCTAGTGCCCGAACTTTGGAAGCCAATAATCTGTCTTGCAATTTCGGAATTTATTACGATAATGATGAGGCGCGAAGACGTTTCCCGCACCCTGGCATTATTTCTAAGGAGGGTAAAACTTGTTATAAACCCCAGTCTCAATAATAGCAGTTACGACAATCATCCCCCACTCTGGCCCATGAACTTTTGTACCACTTTATCTTTCTTCCATAATCTTTTTTTCTTTTTTTTTCACCTCACTCCCTATTTGCTACCGACTGTGAGAATCGTGTCGTCTCCTGCCGTACCATGTCGTTTCAGAGTATGGCAGATCGTTCGATGAACGCGTTTTGTGCCTTTTTTTTCACTCAGCCTTTGATGTATAATCGATGGCGCAATTTTTCCGTGGGATAGGTCGTGCAGTGGATGCAGCCAGAGTCACCCTTGTCTGTGAACCACACGACGTTGCTGGCTTAATGTAGCCAAATATTTTCGTCGAGGAGACAGGGGGTTGCTAGTAGGTTGACTGTGTCGGATAGATCGTCATAAGGGGTTGGAAAGTTTAAGAGTTGAAATAATGCAAAAAGGGATGAAGCTCAGGAAGATATAATTAGCTAACCGTCGCCCGCCCTTAGCCTACCCCTAACAGATGTATCGGAATTCGCGATTGTAAGATTGAATTAGAATCATTCGAAAATACGAAAAAGATCCAACAGTCGGATTAACCGAATAAGAATGCAATGAAACCACATGTGGCTATCCTATTACTGGTAAGGAGTCGGTAAGGCTTCCGCTGAGACTGCGGCCAATCGTAGGTCAACCTGAGCGAACATTAGACCCCTACTACCAGCGATCCCTATCCCTCTACCGTATACTCACAGCTTGTACGATTTCTAATCCAATTTCATACGAAGGAAAACACGATTAAGTTTGAGATGTCTGCACCAATGCTATTCCGGCGATCTTATGAAATTCCCTTAACTTTACTTAAAAACCACCCTAAAGCCCGGCATCCTACGTTAGGGACCTTCGCCAATTCTAAGACCCAATTATATTAGATCCTAAGGACATTGTATAAAACTGATATTTCCTTGACCACTGTGAACTCGTCGACGTTGACGCCGATGCATCTGCGAAAGGCGAAGCTGATGTTCTTCTGGGTGAGATACCCATCCTCGGCCGTCCTTAAGATGTACTTCCCGGACATCAAATTCAACAAGAACAATACCGCCCAGCTGGTCAAATGGTTCTCCAACTTCCGGTGAGTTTGATTTATAATTCATTACAAAGTCTCGAACCTGATAACAGCGTGACCTGGTACCATCCCTTTCTTGACTCGATACGGACGTCGAGTGGCTCTCAGGTTGTGGTTTGCTTTTATGCAAACGAGATACGTTTCGAGGGACTCGGCCGACCACTCCCTTCGCAGAAGCGGTCAGAACCCAAGAGACGAGAGTCACGTTGGGTGTGTCCAAATCTTAATTACCCCCCCGAGCAGCTGGATAAGTAACGTATGCGCCCTGCGTGTACCCCTCCCCCCCCCCACCACGGTCACTCCTCTTCTCTATACTTGACCAGGTCGAACCAAGCTACAGGCTACACACTCGGCTTGGCCAGTCGTCACTCTAGCAGCTAACCAGTCAGCTAGAACACTAGAGTTAGCTAGCTAGTCAGCCAGGCATTAGCCTGATTATAATTAGCCTGAGTACATAGAGATCCGAGATATAAGGCGCGGACCAAGGCCCCCGTCATAGCCTCGACTATTTATTTATTCATCATAGCCACGTTGGCTACCTTCTTATCGCACTATTTACTCTTAGGAAGAATCATAGCCGGATAATAGATAGAAGAGCGACGCCCTGTTCGATTTACGAACATCATACCAAAATCATTGCGTCGAGAGACGAGCATAAAATTTGTTAGTGGGGGGGAGGGAGATTAATACGCGGGAGAAAGGGTTGAAGCCAGCCTTTTCTTTTCTTTTTCTTAAGTCATCCCTCTCATTGCCACAACTTTTCAACCCCTTCGGTTGTCAGGATCAGCAACGTTCACGAAACTTGTCCTGCTACCCCTGGGTAAAAGGGTTTGCTCTGTACAAGAGGGAGAGGGAAAGAGAGGTAGAGAAAATAAAAGAAAGAGTGACGGTGGTTCAGAGTTTGAAAATGTCCAGTAAAAATTGCAACGAAGTCGCGAGCTTTGCCCGACGAAAAACATAAAGCTAATTATGGCTTGGATTTATTTCAGTTCATTTTTTGTTGTCTGCCCTCCGGTCTTGCCCACAGCATCCGTCATCCCTTAGATCTCTATATGCTCGCTTAAACATTATCCCCCTCCGCGATTCACGTTGACAGGAGTCGATTTTATATATCAACCCCTACCCTCCACCCTCCTTATTATACAGCACCACCTCAAAAGTTTATCAACTATTCTTCTTCGTTTCCCACGTATGCTGGAATTTTTTAGTAGAGACGTTGCCACGATAAAAAAAATATATTCAACCATCACTCGTAAGTTTGTGTTATTCGTATATCTCGTGGATTTACATACCTGCCGTATGCTACATAGGTATGTAATGTGTACCATAGAAGAGAAAGAAAATTCGATCGCAATTCGAAACTCGCGCGTGTCAAACAATCGGTTGGTAATATTTCGCTCTTCTTGGTTGGCTACTCGAAACAGTGGACGCGCGTGTTTCATCTGATAGGCTAATACACGGCTTCCTATGCGGAAATGCCTCGCCACGTTGTTCTACCGTTGGTAGTCCTGGCAAGCATTGTATGGCCCATACGAAGAGACCTCGTTGTACTTTTGTCACGGCAACAGTCACAAAGCGTTAGGTTACCTGGATGACGGGTTGATGCTTCTAATTATCTAACCGATTACAGTCTTGAGCATAGCAAGGGTAGCAGATTTGTAGTTGCAAGGGTAGTTGATTTGTTCTAGAACAAATTAAGATTTTAAATATATTTTTAAAAATTAAAATTGGAACAAGCAGATGGAGAGGGTTGTAAGGGAAGGGGGTGAACGTTAGATAAAAATGTAGGAATCCTACCTCCCCTTATCCGTGGCATCTCGCGAAGCGATTTTTCCTAGACGCTGTTGACGGGTTGGAGGGGGTCGGCGGAGGAGGCACTGGTTCGATGAAAAGCGTCCAGGGTGATTGGGGTCGTAGGGGACCGGGGACTGGGGTTCTCCTAGGGGATGGGGCGGACTGGGAAAGGAGAGACGGAACCGTCGACTGGGGTTACCTCGTTATCAGATCCCACGGCAGGACACGCGACTCACCCGGCAGATCTTATCTTGACGATGGAAGGAATTTTATGTCGTATAATGGACAGCGGACACACACGACATGGGACCTACTTGGACAACAGGACGATCTGCTTCGCACGAGAACTAACCCACCCGCCTACCCACCCACTCAACTCCCTTTACACTAGACTGGCGCATTGCACCCCGTTAGTTGGCTCTTTCCGGTTAGAGAATCACCTTAAGGTATTAGCTCAAGGTATAGAACCAGCACCCTTAGTGCTAATGTTGTTGCTTGACTTAGACACGAGGTTTTATCGTCAGCCGGAAGTGGTACGAGATCGCGTTACTTCCGGTTTATATAATAGGCACTTGCTCGGCTAATGAAAACAGCCTTGAGTTTCCTTGACATTCGTGTCATGTAAACTCTATTGGTAAAAACTTCTTTCGTCCCTTTTCACCAATTCTTTTCCCAAGACTTCCTATCCAATTTGGCGTGAAGGTGGTTACTTCGTTTCACACAGGGTTGTACCCATTAAACGTTAGGGGTAGATGTGTCCCGGACAGCATGAAAGAAGGCGGAAAGCAATGAAGAGCGTAATAACGAGAAGGTAATTTTCTAAATACAAGTTTCCTTTTTTCAACCCTTATCGGCTCGTCAGACACGTGACCGCTCGCGTGTACAGGGTCTCCTTCGCCACGGCTAGCCACCACCCCATCGCACCGCACTCCTGAACCACAACCCCTGCCTCGTTTACCGCTTGCGGATAGATTCTCAAGAAAATTAATCGACACCCATCGGATCATCCCGGAAAGACGAAGTTAAGGGTTGTCACTAAAATCATTTTATTACGTACTGAAAAGAGTATAGCAACGATGACCTGAGGAAAAGTACTAGCCACAACATGGATGATGGTTACGAGCACAAGATGTATACTAGGGGGTGAAAAGAGTTGGAAGCGCACCGCGAAGAAGGGGTTGGGAAGAAAAAAAGTAAAGACTCTCTCTAACCAGTGCGCCACGACTGAAAGAAAGCGTCCAATTAAAAGCGACGCAGCAGTTTACCGAAATCTTGACTACAAACGGGCCGAGAGGCAATCTCCACGCACGGGCCGTGTGTTTTACTTGAGCGCGTGTTTTTTAATTCCACAAGATTTTGTATGCATCGTGCGACGGCGAGGGCCATTTAGCGAAAACGCTAGACGTGCGCGAGTGCACGGACACTGGAAAGCAACACGCGTGTTGACTGTCAGACGGGCGCCACGTTACGTCATACCTACGCTTGCTACAGGAATGCCCAACCTCTACTATAACGATAAATAGTATATACGTATAGCGGAACGTCATGTGGATAACGTATATAGGTATGTGTACGTATATCCATGCGGTATAACAGACGCGTGCAGAAGGTAGGAAAAGTCTGTGTACGTACCACCCCTAATGTGTACCTGTGGTGGAGACGTAGGACGAGCGTCCGTATTTCTTCTCTTTTTCCTTTCCTCTTTTCTTTCTGCTCTCCTTTTTCCCGCTATTTTTCTTTTTTTTTCTCTCTCCTTTTCGTGCACACACGTCAGAGCCCAGTCCTGGTTTTCCCTTATTGTGAGGAATAAGCTGCTGCCGGGTTCGCCGCGGCGGCGCTCGAGAAAATTCGAGCCTTGAGGTAGGTACTGGCTGCTGCGTTAACTAACGGTACCTGCCTACCACCCTTCCACCCTACCTAACTACCTACCTTCCACGTGTCCTAGCTAGGCTGGTAAGTAGGCTCGTATGCATATAGATACATACGAGAGGTAACCCTTTCCTTATTATGTGCTATGCTTCCTAACCGCTACGTTACTGCTATTCTGCGAGCATTTAAGCTTCCGGGGTGGAGTCATAGTCTCGTAATTACTAGCGCTCTCTCTTTCTCTCGTAATTCTTTTTTATTTGCCCTATACTCTCTCTCCCGTTCTCAATTTTCACCGTACCGTGCTCCTCGAGAACGCAGGACAACCAGAGGCAGCCGGACGGATGGAGAATAATTGGCATGTACGTCGCAAGTGTTTATTCCATAAGAACGCGCACGATGATCGATTTGAGGGATGCTGAGATACAAAAGTTCGTCAAGGGTACAAAGTACAGGGCTAAAAAGAGAAAGACGAGGGTTTGATAGATTCGTTGAATTCTTTGTGAAAGTCGTACCGGGTCCCGCGGGCATCGGCCAAACGACCAATGGCGGTGGGGCCGAGCGGGTACTCTGGCCCTCGAAAGAAAGGGATTCCGCGAAATGAGCAAGTACCAAGTCCTTTGAGACAAAAGGATCGAGCAGTCGAAAGGGCCTATGAGGGGTGGTGGTTCTACAAGGAAATCGTAAAAAGAAAGGGGTAAAGATACCAAGAGTAGAAGCAGTGACGTAGTGACGAGAGCCCTCCTCCTCCCCCTTGCCAGATAGTCTAACCTAAGATACAGGCCGTAGAAGCACAAGTGGAAGTGGAGTAGAAAAGAGAGTCTGAGGTGCATCGTTTGTTTTCATCCTGGACCTTAATGAAAAGATGAAACTTTTGGTTTTTGACCGGTACGTCCTTGGCTTCTCGGGAGCTCGAGTGATGGCCGAGGAAAAGTGGAGGAAAATGCGAGGAGAGAAGCTCCGTGCTAGAAGAGAGTCCTCGTACCCCACAAAGGAAACTCCCCGGGTGTACTTACAGCCACGTAAGACACACGCTTGCCGAACTTTATACGGATATTAAAGCCATACGATGCAACGTGCACAGGACTGTTACGCAAGTATACAACGAATACACAGATCGAGCCTGTTTATGTGTGTCCAATGTGTGTATATATGCATGGATACGTATAGACGTGACTGTGCGCGAGATCTCGAGGAATTCGCGCCCAGCTCCTTAATTAAAAACTCAGTGCACGGCACAATGGAGTGGCAACTCTTTGGGTACCGCTGCTGACGGCGGTCTTCTGTACGTAGGTACCTACAATACCGACCTACCCCTAGCAGACTTCTACTTCCTTTCCGAGTCGATCAGGGTGCCTCATTTTTTCGCCCTTCTTCCACGAGGTGGGGGAAAATAAGGGACCACTCCTTCCTTTTCACCTCCACACAATCATCACCACCCCCCCCCCCTCCCACCTCCCTCACCCTACTGCCACGTTATGCATCGAGCGAGCCTGTTACCGCATGACGTAGCAAATTTTTAATGCGTCCTACACCTTCCTTCAACACACCAAACCGCCACCCCCCCCCCACACACCCCCCTCGAATACACGCTGCCGTTCTACCCGTCTTTCACCTGGACGAGTGGCTTTCTCCGTGCTGTTAGGTTACTCTCTTTTGGTCTTTAATTTACCTTTCATATCACCACGAGTCAAGTCCAATGAGAATCGTATGAGACACCCATGAGAAAGACGTGAGAACCATGAGGTAACCATCGAGCACCAATCCACCCCTGGTGTAACGTTGTAGGGGGAGGGGAGTGGGGGTTTTTCGTCGAAGCTCTTCAGCCAGGTTGGCTGTCTTTGCGTTGACGTTGCGAAGAATCCTGGATAAGAGAGTGGGAGAGAGAAGGAGGAGGAGAGAGAGAGAGAGAGAGAGAGAGAGAGAGAGAGAGAGAGAGAGTGGATAAGAGGGGGTGTATTAAATCCTGTGGCCCGCACACGGATGACGCACGCTGTACCAGCCGAGGCAAGCCTACCCGAGGTAGTGGTTGTGCGCGTAAACGACAGTCACTTAATTAAAAATTACTTAATTACGTTCTTGGCACTAATTAGTGGCGCTTGGCTCTCTCTTGGCCGTGTGCCTCGACTGCCTAGCTATCCCCTCCATCCGGTCCCACTCTCCCAACTCTATACCTCCTTCTACTACTTTCTGTTACCATCAGCCAGAGCAGAGCCCAACTCCTACCTCCTACCCAGCCTTCCGCCATCCATTTATCCAACCATCCAGCCATCCATCCGTGACGACCTGTCGGCAAATCCAGTGAGCCAGCCACCCACCTTGGTCCCTCGCGACGTCCCTCAGCCACATCCAGCTTCCGTTTCCTCGAAGCCACCGGAAGCAACCAACCCTACCGGCATCGACTGTTCGTCGACTTTTCTCACGAGCACCTTTCACCTTTCACCCCCGTCGCCTCTCCTCGCGCGTTCTCAATGCCTCTTACAAATCTCATCAGCCTCGCCTGCAGCCTTGTCAGTGTCTTAGAGATATTCTTCTCTCGCGAGAACAGAATGGCATACCTCTATCTTTCTTCCCATCGCAGACTCCAACCTGACTTCCGATTCGTAACTGAACGTCTCATCAATACGTAGACCAAGGTCCTTTTTGTCATCGGTTGCCTATTCTTTCGTTCTCTAGCTTGCTTCTCGGCGATAAGAAGAATAAAGGGGAAGAGGGTAGCGCGGAACGAGTATCAGGATAATTATAGGTGGGACAGGAAACATTGCTCGATTCGCAGCTTCGGGAAATTGCTACGAATAAGAAGAGAGTCAGCCAGGCAGACAGTGTAAGCCATATTCCCGGGAGGAGAGAAAAGAAATGAGGGGTAGATAGTGACGAGGGGAAGGACGGAGAGGGGAAGGGAAGAGAAGGCAATACCAGGCAGGTCGTGGCATCCATAAGGGAGCGGTCGCAGTGGTCCTTTTCTAATTTTTGATAATGAACACAAGTACGAGAAACACGAGGGGGTATTGGCTGGGCGGTAGACAATGCAGTGGCCGCAGGGCTATCGCGGGAGGAACAACCCAGAAGGCGAAGGGATGCTGAGGGGATGCGAGACAGAAGGTGGTGGTGCCTGACTGCCTGCTTAGTTGCTGATGCCTGGTGCGCTTGTTGGTGCCTCCTGGCTTCTGGCTGTTGGCTATGCTGATGCTGCCGGGGGATCCCAGTGATGCCAGTGATTCCAGTGATGCCGGTCCCTCTGCCGGTGAGGAGGGGTAGCTCAGGCTGGGGGGGTACTTTATAAGGGATGTAAGCATCGCCACTGCAAGGCTAATCCGGCGCTATGAGCCGCTACTTGCAGCAAGAGTGTATGGGTACACTCCGCGTCAAAGATTTCTGTCCACAGGGCAGTCCCCCTCGCAGCCACCTTTCCATCTACTCGCCTAAACTCCTTTCATCCCCAACTGTTAACCCCCCTTGCTCCCCATCGAGTTATCCCCCTCCCTTCACAAGGGAGGATAATTCTCATGAACAGCCAAGCAGATTATCCCGATCGGCCTCGATGGACTGGCTCGTCTCTCTCGCGTTCATAATTCTCAAAAAAGATGGAAGGGTGGCTCGGGGGAGATGCCAGAGACGGGAGAACAGTTGAGCCGAAGGATGCAAGGATAAAAGAGGTGAAAAAATTGCGTGCAGGAAGCGTCCCGACGCGATAGCGTCCTACGAAGTTCTTGTTTTACATACTCGAGGCTCAAAAACAAATAAATCACATCGTCTGCTTTAGCCAATTGGAAACTATCAGACACCCCAATGCCAATGACAAGGTTCAAGGGACAATTTTTCAGACCAAAAAGGTCACTCAGTACGAGCCAATAATTGTGGCCAATGGTGCAATTCCATTATACATAGATACCTACTCAGTAACCAGATCTTCCATAACAAATAGACTTTCAAGAACGTCTCGAAGTTCCGGTACCTTTTGCCCAAGCTCCAACCCTCCATTCCCATTTTTATTCCTGTTAGGAAGCTCTCGAGAGTACATGTACGAGTCCAGACAATCCACGCACACTTGGACCCCGAGATTCCGGCTAGGAGACTTTTGCTCGTCCCTGGAAAAAAAAAAAAAAATGTAAAATGATAATGTTCCAGTGTCCCACCCTAATCGGCTTTGTATCAGCCGTGGGCTGGGAGGGTGTTCACAGGAGGAAGCTCGTACCGTTCGTAACCCCTTTCCTCAACTACCACCCGACCTCCCGCAGAACCACCTACCTGCTACCCCAATCGACTCCATGGAGGATTTAATTTGCATGCAGTAGCGAAAAACGTGGAAAACAGTTTATCAAAAAAGTTACCGCGCAAGCTCGTCGTTTCCGCTCGATCGAGAAACTATTGTCCCAGGATATCCTGGATATATTTTAATTCGCTGTTTCAATAATTTCAATATTATTTTACGCCTTACGCTTCAACCTGATCTTATATTTTGACTTTTGACAATTATACAATTAATTTTTAATCGCCGTCCTTAAAGTCATTGATCTTCCTTGTTATCTCTTATTTTTAATTAGTAACCCTCCTTTCCACACCTCCATCTCATCGCTCTCGTCAATCTCACCAGACTCCGGCGAGGTCCAATTTTACAGTGTCAAATTGACGCGGATCCACCGTTAAATTACTGTGTTTCGGGCAATATTTAGTCTGGCTCTCGTTGGGTGGGTGGGGGGGGGAGGGTGGAGGGTGGTCCAGTCGACTGGACAGTAACTCTGAATTGATTTCGTTTGCCATCCCTCCCCCCGTCCCACCCTCTGACTCCACGTAGATTCCAGAGCCGACAGCGGCTGCCACTCACCCTCTAGCCGGGTCACCCTTCCTATTCTACACTCTTGCGGACTCCCTCGCACTCTCTTGGAATCTCATCGTGAACTCGTCTGCCTATAGCTATATATATACACGAGTGCCGAAAGGGTAAAATGCAAAATGCAAAATGCACTCTCACCCCTGTCGGCCAATCCCGAATTACGTGAGTGCGTGACGCGCTCCTGTCCTCTGACGAAGCGTCCAGCAGGAATGAATACTGAATTTTGAAAAAGTCTCGTTCGCCGGCTAACTCGTAACTCTCTGGAACCAAAGGGTGGCACGTGGTATATCCATTAGAGGATGCAGTGTATATATATATATAATAATCGCAAAAACTTCAGAATCTCTGATGACGACATTCTGAGCTCATCTCCGTTTGAACCTCGTGAATTCTGAACCGGGCTGGGATTGGTCCACGTTATTCGATATTTTTGTCAGCAAAACGATATCCGGCGAAATTGCATCTGTCCTTTACACGTTAACCTGGCCAGATCAAACAGCCGCTAGAGACGCTGCCGGATGTGGCAGCGTCGCGACGTCCTGCCACGGGATTATATCTCACGCGACCACCTTTATCGGATCGTTATCAGACGTACCTTCGCGTCTGCGATTCTTTTCGTATTTTCGCCTGTCCAGCCATCGGAAGCCCTTTTCGTTTAGAACAAGCCGTCCTCTCCTCCCCCTCTCAACCTCTTATAACCATTTCGATCCCCCTTCCCTTTCTGGCGTCCTACCCAAAATAATAAAATTCTGATCCATCCACTTGCAAATACTCGTATGCACGCGCACCTCCCTCTTGCTATTGTACTATGTCCGCGCATATCCGTTCGATTGACTTTTCACGTGTCAAGAAAGTCGCGACGTATTCTCCTTTATGTATTGCCAGCAGTGTCGATGGATGACGGTAAGCACCGTTATGTCGTCGTATGCAAATTGCCCATATGTCAAGTTACCTCCCAAGTATACTAGAAGCGTCGTCAACCCATGCGGGTTGCTGAGCAAGACTAGCTGCTACTAGTCGGGCGTCTATCTTACGGCTCACAGGGAATACGGGCGCGATAAGTAGGCCGTCGAAATTCATTAACTGACACAAGGAGATTAACCTCGGTCAAAAATGAAGGCGAGTATCTACAGCGTGGTACTTTATTCTTGGATACCCCTTGGATGATCGTATATTGGGGGTGTCTCCTTATCATTTTATTATACTTCGCGATTGGACTATGGGCAGAGGCTGTCACGTACGAGGGAACGTTTAACGGATCTTGAATAGAAGTGTGTATATGTCTGCATATATATAGGTATAATGTATATAGTATCTAAACTGTACTATAGCAAGCGTGTAGATAATCCTCCTGGAATATTTAGAATCTCTTTGCCGCTGGCGAGCGACAGTTGTCTAGCAAATCCCATTTACTGTTACTCAACGGACGTCCTATCATCCCCAAGAGGGTGCCTAGCACCCCTAGCTAACCTACTGCCCTAGTGTTAGCGAATCCAGGAACCCTTGGAACCCCTAAAGCGCCCCCCTCCCCTCCCCCCTAACGAAACCATCGTGTGCGACTACTCCTGTCATCCCCTACCGTGGCTTTACTACCCTTCTTTCTCATATATTCTCTGGTTTGTCTCTTTCCATCTATTCGAAACTAACGGTCCTCGGTATATCGGCATCGTAGCATACGATCTCTCACGATCTCACGATACTTTTTATCCGGTATCCTAGACTGCTGGTCGAGGGGTGATTTTGAGCCCCTTTCATCGGCATCCCTCAGTCGCCCTTTAACCTCGGCAACCCTCTCCCCATAGCCCGATACGTTAACGATTTTCACTGTTTCCCTGAAAGAGCCGTATATTCGCTGCGTATTCGAAAATCAGATATATAGAGTATACATGTATATATAGATATGAACTAATCTCAACTCAGTGAAGTAGAATCAAAATCAGTTGTATGCATTCTGCATTTCGATTGGCAAAATTCGAAACGAGCAACTTCCTCATTAGTTATCTTTCAAAGCCGCCGCTGGAGTGGCGGGATTTTTACGAAATAATATCACGGAAAAACATCGCAGCGATGTAAAATACGTGGGCGATTTAAACGAGTGAACAAGGCGAAAACAAAAGTAGAGAATTTTAGGGCTCTGATGGAAATAAGCTAACGCGGGTCAGGATGACCCAGGTCGTACGAGGAAATTTTCTAAAAACGGGTCGGGTCATGGGCCCTCCCGGAAGGTGAATCCCGTATCTCGTGAAAGAGGGAATAGAGCGAAAGAGGTAAAAGAGATAAAAGAGGAAAAGAGGTGGCTCTCGTGAGGGTAGTCTCGGCGTAATGTGGTTTAGCGTGGCATGACAGGAGGTAAACTTGACAACAAAGAATTATTGATTTTTTCTCAGCGGGCTGAACGAGTTGCCGGGCGGCTGAGCGGTCCCGGTAGGGTATTCGACAAAGGATGTTTTCCGAGTCCCTAACCTAGGCAACCCTTCTCCTACGTGCGAGTGTGTGGGTCGCACGAATCTCTCTTTCTCTCTCTCGCGCGCGCGCGTTACCTATCTCTATCTTTACACAACTCTCTCTATCTATCTTCTACTTATAGACGTTAGTTAGTATAGAGTTGTTCTTGTTCTCTTTTGCCACACTTTCCCATATCTCTCTCTCTCTCTCTCTCTCTCTCTCTCTCTCTCTCTGTGTCTCTCTTCTGTGTGCGCTCTGTGTACTCAGCCGATGCGGTGAGGACTTAACTGCCTCATTGTCGTCCCAGTAGGCATTAGAGCTCACGACAGATGTGCAAAATTTAAGTTTAGAATGCTCTGGGAAAATTGCGGTGACTTGGTGAAAATCCAGTTTTTCGCAAGAGAGCGAGAGAGGGGGGCGGATTAAGGTACTGTGTAAATTCAGAGAAGTCTTTGGATACGAATCCACTTCTATTTCCTTCCGACGAACTTGGTCTTCCCGTTTCTCCTTCCACTGTGAATTTTTATTCACTACTTTTTTATTCCCCCATTCCTACAATTGTCGAGAACGTACGTCTCAGTGAATCCGGCGCACGGTAAATTTGCCAAGATACTTTACGAAGGCTCTTATCTGCCTAGCGTGGAAAAAGAAAGAGAGACCGAATAAAATTGGACAATAGTCAGGAACCGTGAATACTCCAAAGAACCTTACAGTTGCGTGAAGTCCTACTTCATTGGTTTCGTTTCTAAGGTGAAATCGACCTGGAGAAATGAAAAAATGAATGAGGACGCTTCATTGAAATCTCCGAGAACCATCCAGGATTCACGGCTAGTTGTAGTCCAAGAATAGAGGCAAGAGCATAGCGGCGTATTTCTGACGATGGTGATACAGTTGGCCAACCTGCGCTCGTATCTAAAGATAAAGCACGGGACACAAGGAGGATCCCGTAATCCAGGCGATGAGCTTTTACCAGGAGGTAGGTGTCTCGAACGTCACAGGCTGCTCAGACGTGTATGAGATCGAAGGCGGCTGGCGTGACACGCAACTATAATACCTGCATAAAGGCAGCAGATCAGGTGCGTTAGTTAGGTGAAGTATGAGGCGTGGGTAGAGCTGGGACAGAAGACGAGGATAGAAAGAGAGAGAGAGAGAGAGAGAGAGAGAGAGAGAGAGAGAGAGAGAGAGAGAGAGAGAGAGAGAGAGAGAG
>JARQTH010000301.1:1488891-1503857 GCA_030142595.1 Trachelus iudaicus | reverse complement strand
AGAGAGAGAGAGAGAGAGAGAGAGAGAGAGAGAGAGAGAGAGAGAGAGAGAGAGAGAGAGAGAGAGAGAGAGACGAGTAGAAAGAGCGAAGCGCGTTAAGGGTGGTAGTGGTGGGTAGTGATAGTGAGAAATCGATGGATTAAAAAAATGCTTGACCGATGCCGAAGTAAGCGGAGAACGCGAATCCATTTCGCTAGGGGTAGCAAAGGAAAGAACATGGTACAAAAGACGTGGCTGAAGAAGCCGACGAAGGAACGAGAGGAAGAAGGAAAGATGGAAGAAAAAAGGTTCTAGGGAGACTTGGACTGGATGTCCATAGGCGAGGGAAGTGAGGATGGGAGGTGGGTGGGTGGCAGACTCTGATGATGATGGCGATGCTTGCAGTGCCTAGTGGTGGTAGTGGTCCGGGACCATTGAAGAGTGAAACCGCTCAAAGCAGCTGCCCCCCGCCACTGGCAGCCTCTGCCCCTGTCCCATCTAGCAACCTCAGTCCGCTCTGAGCTCTCCTGGCCGAGGCCAGGAGTTCGCTTCACTCTCTTACTCCGTAGCTTTGAAAACTACCCCTCTTTCCCTTAGGTTGGACGGATCGTGCACTACCTACCCCCTCGCCCCTGCCCCCCTTTTCTGCAACGATCAGTAGCACTGCCACCATGACAACTACCCTCTCCAGGCGCTCTAGACGCCCTCAACCCCTCTGACCACATCATTCTCTTGGCATCGTGTTCTCCCCATACTGAAACGCACTGCCGGAGAGAAGCTGAAGGAGAGGTTAGCAGACAGACTAGGTGAGACTGGAGAAGGAGAGAGAAAGAGAAAGGGCGAGAGAGAAAGAGAGTAGTGCAAAGGGAGAGAAGCTTTAAGGCAACCAGATGCAAGGGGGCTTCTAGGGGCACAAGGGGCACAAGGGTAGCAAGCAAGAGCTCATTGTAAGATCGGCGCGTGCGGCACGCGGACCCCCTGACAGCGGCCCCTTTTTCGTACCCCTGTTCTTCGAGTTCCCTCCTTTATGAGGCTCAGGCCCAGAAGTTCATTGTTGCCAGGACATCTGCCATCCGCGCGATCGTGCCGATTGTCCCCGGCTTGGAAAGTTGACGCACCAAAGAAAAAATATGAAAAAACAGGAGAAAGAGGGGGGCGCGGCCGGCACGTATACTGGGTGGAGAAGTGGTTCAGACCAGAGACAGAGACACATGGCCAGATATTGAGATCCAGAAAATCCTGAGTCCAGGACTAATTTCACGTTGTTAGTAACGACTGCGAGGGGACTGCGTTGATTCCGAAAAATAATATTTGAATATTTTCTCATTTATAAGACACCCTTGTGGCAAGGACCAGTTGGGAAAGAAAATCATTTTTATTTAGCACAAGCGTCCGTCCGATTGGCTCTGTTATTAGCTTACGATACCAAAATTAGAAAAGTCGTAAAACATAAAATCCTTTTTCATACCGAAAAAGTAGAAGTGGTTGGTCGTGTGTATAGGAATAACGCCAAGTACAGGAAGTTGCGGTACGTTGCTATACAGATGGGGTCAGGGGTTGACGTAGACGGAGACGTAGACGGAGACGGCGAAGCCCCAGCATGCACTTCTGCCTGAGCGCACGAAAATGCCAGGGAATATCATAATTGCTGCAACCGCGACGGAACAGAATGATGTAATCACTTGTTAACTTGTATTTTAATTACATGATTTTCCAGCGCGCGTGGCAAGTCTGAGTGTAGATGGCGTTAAAGTGTTAATTACTAATTAAGAAGGGTGTAGGGTGCAGCATCAAGACCCCGCGCGACACCTTTTTGAACGCGCCTTCTGAATGGACGCTTACGCCCTGACGGGCAAATGCTCCGCACCTCGCCCAACTGCCACCCCCTCCTCTCCTCCCTCCGTCCCACCCTTATCTCCTTATCCTCATTCTCGTCCTCATCCTCGCTTTCACCCTCGTCACCGACCATCCCACCGCCCACACGCGCTTTTAATATCCTCGTTGTACACACTTTCACACCTCGCTCAAGACACGCATTTTGCGTAACCAAACTTCTGTATTTTCATCCAACTATTTTCTGGAACTTATGACTTTCTTCGTTCCCATTGTCCCGCGTGTCCCACTTCATCCCTTGTTCATCTACCGGCATCCCTTATGGTGTTCCTACTGGCGTGTCATAATGGAATCACCGTTTTACCCCCACCCTGGCGTCAAGCGTCTTTATTTACCCTCGTGTCGTCTCGGCAAAGTCTGTGGGAAAAGTTTTCGTCAAGAAACCCCCATTAAGGGTGGTTTTCAGGGTCGACTTGCACCGTGCGTACAGTTGCGTATTCTCATGGGAGAAGCCGTTTCGTTTCACGACCATTCCCATTGTCGGAGTCGGTGCCGACTTAACATACCGACTTGGTACAGCCGTTAGTTAAGGGGTGGTTACGAAGGTAACCCTTGAAAAGGGGAGGATATAGTCTTGAATGGGAATCAAGAAGGTGAACGTAAGACGAGAAGGTCGTTACGCCGAGTCCTCATTCAAGACTCAAGTTTCTCTCGTTCATATACATCGACTTATATTATAATCATACGTCATTCGTGTACATTCTCACATGCACCGTATATGCTGCCTACACACAATTTCTTATACAAGCCATATATAATTATACAGGAGTCTATGATGCTCGCTATATAAGTATCTCTGGCTACTCAATGTAAAACCAAGGGAGCTCAAAGTTCCCGAAGGGGTAACACAGGATCTTCAAACGTTTCCTCCGCGTCACTCGACTCACCAAAGACTCCCTCAGGACTTATCACGGAAGAATCCTACAAGAGTCCCGGGAGTTTACTCTTTGCACCTGAGAAGAAAAAAAAAACAAATCCTTGAGGTTTCTCGGGAGCCACTCAAAACCGCGAACATCCACAGTGCGGAGTCGCCTTAAAAGACGCCCTTACCCTTCTTCTTTTTTTTTTAATTAGTACCCTTCCGCTGAAGAGATGCATTCAAATACATTATGACACCTCTGTCTGAAGATATTCACTGCTATGTGGTCTAAGGGTAAGACGAAGAAGCAGAGGAAGATCCCGAAAAGAGAGAGAGAGAGAGAGAGAGAGAAACAGAGTCCCAGTAGCCTCAAGAAAAGACCGTCATCTTACATCTTCGTCAGGCAGCTAGAAAAGGTCGCCGACTGAAGACAAGGCAAAGAGTTCATATACGAAGAGAAATGGCTGACGAAGAGATTCAGCCTCCGAAAGGTCCACGTGAGCCCATTGTCAAGGACCCAAAGAAAGTATTTTCCCTTTGTCGATATATTTTCTCACATTACTTCCCTTGAGCTTTTCATTTCTCTCGTCCTTTTTTTCGTGCAAAGCGCCTCGTAATTAGATGCTAATAATCAGCACCCTCGGCAGGAGTCGCTCTCTCTGGCGCTCCGCTGCAACGGGGCGCAAGAAGACCCGAGGCCCTGAAGAGCTTATTATTATCCTAATTATACAATACTATAATGAATGACTCCCGCTCGCGGTCTCTCCGACTCCTCTCTCTCTCTCTCTCTGTCTTTCTCTCGGATTAGTACAATCTCTCGTCTCTCTCTCTCCCTCTCTCTCGCCTTCTCCATCAATCTCTGTATCACAGGCCTTCCGCCTCTCTCACGGAGATATATTCTCTCTCGCTCTCCTCGCACTTGGCAGTCGAAGAGTGGCAATTCTAGCACTCGGGCTTTTTGTCAACGACGGAACTAGCCTCGTCTCCCTCGCACTCTTAGAGAGCATTATGCGTCATCTCGTATCGTTTCTGTCTCCGGGTGTCTGTTTTAATTAGGCACTTCGCGGATACGTACCATATTCCGCCTATACTTGGCGATCCGCCGAGCTTGAATACGGTTGATGGGTGGTTGAGTAAGAATTATAGGCGCAGGTGACACGCCACTGAGGTCGAAAGAAGGGTGCGCAAGGACCTATATGTATTATATATATATATATATATATATATATATATATATATAGTATGAAGATGTGTAGGTAGCTATCTCGAGGAGAGAGATTGAGCGAGAGACAGCTCTTCTCTATCAACGTAGCTATAACAAGTTAGCCAGTCAACCAGCCAGCCGGTGCACCTTCACTACCCTGACTGCATCGGCAGCCCTGCCGATAAGAGCCCGCGAGATTGTCTTAATTGGCGCGAGAGCCGCGCATTCGAAACGATCGAAAGAGGTTCTGTCTACCACTTGCATCGTCTCCTGTTTCGATAACCACGAAGCGACCGAACCAATCAGCTGGACTCTCCATCCTGAAGCATGATCTAGCAAAACTACCCAGCCAATTAATTATACTTACCCCGTAATCTCTCCCTTGTTATCTCACGCATGAAAACCTCAAGATTATACCCAAACAGAAAAGACTCCCCTGAAGAAACTTTTCCCCTAGACGCAACTTGACCCCTTAAGTGGTCCAAATTACCCCCAGCAGATATCAATAGATCGACCTCCGACCCCCCTAAAGTGGTTATTAAAATTCGTAAAAATATCGAAAAACACGAAGGCGAAGACGAACGTAAAGGGGTAAAAAAGATGTAAAAAATTCAACAAGCAAAACGGTAAAGGATCCAGGACTGCTAACATTGCTACAGCAATGGCGGTTTGGTTGTGGTGATGCTGGGTTAGCCACGGGTTAGTTACTGCATATAGCCAAGCACCAGTCGGATTCAGAATCTACGCTCCACTCAGGGCTCTGATCCCCGTCGGTTCCTGGTCCTGCTATATGAACTCGCCCAGTCGGAAGCAATCTTAAAAATTGCTCCCACTGGCGCCGAACGAAGGCTAAGACTTTCCGTGCACTCTGAATGGATGCATTGTAGGGCATTCAGTGCCGGCGAATGAGCCAGTGACACTACCTCGTTGGGTTCCCGCTGAACCGTGTTCCTTTGCATCCCCACGGGTCCAAATTGCAAGATCAACCTGCCACCCCCTACCAGCCTTACTCACTCTTACCGTTCTTGTTACTAGTAGAACTTCCTGTGGGGTGTCGAGTCACTGGTCTCACTACCGTACCGACGGTGCAGGTTGTTAGTTTTTATGTGTATATCGTTGCGGAATGGTGGTGGGGGGGGGGGTGACACGAAACACTAACACATGGAGTCAACTCGGCTAACTCACTGACAGACTAAAGAACGTAAAAGGTAAAGAGTTAACTAGGGGCGGTAGGGAGAAGTAGTAGGAGAAGGAGGAGGGATGGAAGATGACGTGGATATTGTATAGCTACTGGGTACTGATACTGATGTTAGTGATGCTGAGCACGATAGTAGGATCTCTGGCTAATATCACAGTCTGCTCGTTCGTTTTCTCTGGTGCACTCGCGCCAAGTCATCCGCCTATCTGTGTCGCTCGACTTATTTGTCCGCGACACGGAAAATACGAAAATCCACCCCGTTTTCCGTGGCTTTCTAGCGGCGGTAGCCTGTTTATGTATATTCGTGCAAATATATATATAGTATTTATATACGTGTATACATACACATCTAGACAGGAGTTACATCTCTGTTTATCTTTCTTCTCATCTCTGTCACACCTACTATCAGCCTCCCTTGGCCCGTAAACCTTTCCTTGTCTCTCTGGAGACAGTATTGTCGAAAAGCTCTGACAGAAAATAGCTGATAATACGGTATATACGTACCGGTATGACGTGAATTTATCGGCGCGTGAAGTCTGCCACGAAATGCGCATTGCGCTGTGAGATAGATAATAGCGCCGAACGAATTAAATTGGAAGAATCGAAGAGAGGGGTCGATGATCCCAAAGGAGCCAGCATCCCAACAGGTTCAGAATCTTCGAAAGACATATTGATTCTTGGAGACGCGTCTTGCGCTTGATGTAGCAAATATTTTATATTTCTATTTTACTTTATTATTTTTTTTTTCAAAGTTTCTCGTTTTTTATCTTTTCTCGCGTTACGTCATTCTCCATCGGTCTTCCTTCTTGTACCTCCCTCCCTCTCGGCCCCTTCGTCGCGGACCAATAACGCCACGACACCCGTCCTTGTCAACCCTGTCCTACCCCGAGGTCGGGTCACTATTACTATACTAATTACCCGCTAATTAGTGACTTATGTTTGTTTAACTGCGTTAATTAATGAACGCAAACGCAAACTTCCGAGCTACTTGATTTTTGTGTGAAGTCTTGGGCGATACGACTCCTGGCGCGCCTCGTTACACCGAGTCGGCCCGCACGCCGCCTTTTCAAATGATGTCGCATTTTTTTCCGTTTCCGACTGAACTCCCTTTAACGCCTGCGACGAGCAACATTTTTTACCGTCCTTTTTTTCACATGTCCCCCTATATACTTACCGTCACACCCCACGAACGTCAATCCTTAATTAATTAGACATTCTTAATAAGCAGTCCAGGGCGATTTTTTTTACCGCAGTCATGTATACGCGCATACGTGCAATTTATGTAATCCTGGCTATAGGAACAGTTATAAACTAATCTTGTTGATCGAGCGGAACTGATTAACACGTGTATCTTTTTTTGTGCTTTCAGGGAATTCTATTATATTCAAATGGAAAAATACGCCCGCCAGGCCGTATCCGAAGGCGTGAAAAACGCGGAAGATCTTCGGGTCGGTGGCGACTCCGAAATCTATCGGGTACTCAATCTACACTACAACCGCAACAACCATATTGAGGTATGGGGTCCCCAGGTGCGCAAATACACAACACGCACATTTACACTTATGATTTTGTCCGATTAGTGTTTGACTGTTTCTTATAAATTTCTTTTCCCTCACCGTATATCGTTAAAGAGACTTGCGTCTCGCAAAAAGATCTCTATTGCATGGAGTCGCGAGAACTTTCTTTTTCTCATCGTCAAAATTCTTTTTTTTTTAGTAGTGCTACCCGTTATACCAACAATTTTATAATTGTCTATGTGTGTTTTATTATGATTATTATTTTTTTAATTATGATACTTCATTAATATTACTTCGCTTGATAAGCTAATCGAGATTTGTTTACGCTTTGCTCATAATTTCTAAAAAAAATATATAATATCCTTAAGATATGAATAATGCATCGTGTGATAATTACTGATAGAGTAGTGATACATTATCTGAAACAACCTGTAGCTAACGAGCCTTGTTCCGCAATTCTCCAGGTTCCAGGAAACTTCAGGTACGTCGTAGAGCAGACCTTGAAGGAATTCTTCAAGGCCATCCAAGGTGGCAAAGACTCCGAACAATCCTGGAAAAAGTCAATCTACAAAGTAATCTCGAGGCTGGACGATCCAGTGCCCGAGTACTTCAAGAGCCCAAATTTCCTCGAGCAACTCGAGTGAATGCGACCACGACGTCCTCCGTGGTCCACTAACCCGCGGCAGGACACTTACCAGAAAGCCACGAGGAAGAATCCTGCATTCCTGCATTCCTGCATTCCTGCCACGAGGTAGAACTTCGCGAGAAGCGCATCAGGTATCCTTAGTAACATATCCAAACGGCCAGACCGAAAGCACCTAGAATGGAAGGGAGACCATTGTACGAAAACTCTTGAAAAGACACCGCGAAACGGATCGAGAAAAGAGTGCGAGAGAGAGAGAGAGAGAGAGAGAGTGAGAGAGAGAGAGTAAAAATGAGAACGAGAGAGATAGTATGAGCGTCAGAAAGCTTGTGAGACTATTGCGTGAAAATTAGATACCTAAGTAAGACAGTAATATCGGTCCAATGAGTGCGAGGAAGAGAAAACATTTTTCCGAGACACTAAGAGGATTTCGAAGAACCGGAAGAGCACGTTACGGGAAAGGACTTCCTGTGACGTCGCTTCTGACGTAAGGACGTTCGACGATACATTCCGCGGAAGGCGAATCGATCGGGATATAAAAATTAGGAAGAATCGATAACCGATTACGATTATTGTACGCGATATCCAAAAGATTCGCAACTCGATCCGACGTTCTTTGTCGTTCAATTGCATTTTCGCATTTAAATTGCACGCGAGATTGATACGAGTGCGGAAATAGGAAGTGAAGCGTGTGACAATGTGTGCGTGTATAGGGAGAGCGTACGAAGAACGTGGGTGTAATGGGTACGAGAAGGACAGAAGAGATACGAAGAAGAGGAAGGAAAATAGCGAGAATGACGTAGGCATGAAAAGTATGTGTGAATCGGTGAGAATTCTTTGCGAGATAATAATTGAGAGAAATACCCAATTATCGAGTTTGTTTTTTGTCTGTTTGTTACCTAGTAATTCGTTACCACCTAAACGCTAACTTATTGAACGACAGGTTTAGTCTACTAAAAGAAAAAAAAAAAATACTTAGACGTGTAAGTTGTACGATGACAGCGGATCGGTTGCACTCGCGGAGAATGGGATGGATGGACGGATCCAAAGAAGAATAACCAAAAGGATGGAGATCGAAGTGAAAGTGAAGAGGAGGAAGATCGACGAGGAAGAAAGAAAGATAGGAGGGGGCATCCAAATAATAAGATCGGTATCTACCATAAACTCATAAGACAAGGGAAATATCCTAACCTATTGGTCGTTTTTAATACAAAGATGGATCCTGATCGGATTGGATCCGATTGATCTTTTTATTTGAAATTAAAAAAAAAGTTCTTTCAATATTCCTGGCGAGCAGCAGCATCCGGCGATTCGTTCTCAATATCGCGGATGAAGACGATCGTTCGCGACAAAACGATCCGTCCGTCAGGGGGTCAATGGAAACCGGTGTCAGGGCGGCGTATCGGGCCCTTTTTTTGCCACCTTTTTTTTCGTGGGTTAACCGAAGGACCCTTCCGTTAATCCAAAAGCATTGTTCGTCGATCGAGTCTCGAAGATACGAATTTCACTTAAATTGACAAATTTTCGTTGAAAAATCTTTTGGACCCGATCGACATTCGGCGACCCCCCAGGCCTAAACCCCATAGCGATTAGGTACGGACAGCTTTGCTCTTGGTGCCTCGTCGCTGTCGGGCTGGCCTTAAGAAGTGAGAGAGAGAGGAAGAAACGAACTTAAAGAGGATAGGAGATTGCACAGTTTCGAAAAAAAGTGTAATATATGCTATAAAGAGTTAACGACGAGTGAATAATTAAATTAAAGACAAAAAAATATCAATAAAAACGGGCTCGTGTCGCCGATTCGACGCGAAGGCCTATTGTAAACGCCTTTTAAAACGTGCGACGTTCGACGTCCGCCCATTGAGAACGAGTATCTTAATAATTAAATGGTAAAACGAAGCGAGAGAAGATTTTTTTAAATTAAAAAAAAATCCCACCGACGTAATACACGAAAGAGAGAATACCGAATAATGGCCACGAGGAAAATGAAAAAAGTTGGATGTCTCTGGTTCGCGAATCCGCGGAGTGCACTAAATCAATCTAATTAATCGAGGGCTCTCGGGTCACGGACCGTGCGATTCGTGCACGTACTACGCGAACACCGTATATAATACCTAGACAACAAAATACACAAGCGACTAACCACACAGCCATAAGAATCAAGTAAATTCACACGATACACCCCAATAGGAAA
Source organism: Trachelus iudaicus (assembly GCA_030142595.1). Taxonomy (NCBI): domain Eukaryota; kingdom Metazoa; phylum Arthropoda; class Insecta; order Hymenoptera; family Cephidae; genus Trachelus; species Trachelus iudaicus. The sequence goes on along the minus strand of JARQTH010000301.1, from coordinate 1,494,373 downwards.
CTATTGCACGGAGAGAAAAACAAGTGAAAAATTATAGGTAATGACGTAGCTGCTGTTATCACAACTGCTATCAATATATAAAATCCCAATGCGTATGCGTGTCAGTGTTTCATTGTCAGTATACGGAGGGGGAATTGGAGGGGCGTAGTAAAAGGAGGATTCCCGGATATCCCGGTTAACCTTCTAATTTAAATAAGTCGGATATAGTCAAGATAGAAAAAGGATGAAATACCGAAGGAATGATTGTCAGGAAGGTCGAAGATCAGGACTGTGTAGGTTTTCTAATCCTTGGTTAAGGTATGCAAATTAGTGTGTTTGAGCGACAATGTATTATCGGGTATCGGCGAAGGAATGCTAGTGATCCATATACCTGCGTTACATCTACTCCTAGTTTATATTACGTACCTACGTAGGTGGACGGTGTCGCGCGGTACGACGGACCAGTCAACTGTCTAATTATATGACATACGTCCTTACACACATATACACATATGACACACATACACACACATGTCTGACCGACACGCGCCAACCACAATTATTTCGACTGGATATATATATATATATATCCATATATATCGAATAGATTTCCACGACGACGAGATTTCGAAATTTCTTTTCCTAATAATGAACAAAAAACGTAAATATGACGTTACGGATTTAGGGATTTAAGATGTACATAAATAACGTTATAACGCGTAGACGATATATGGGTGACGTGACGAAACGAAATTTTTTGATCAAAAGTGTCGGTGAGAGAATGTGAGATAGGGAAGAGAGTGATTGAGGAGTGTGTGTATTATGCGTGAGAAACGGTACGAGTGCGCGTGCCTGAATGTGAGAATGTAAGACAATCTTTTTTTTTTTGTAAAATTTAAAAAAAACAATTTCGGATACGGATTTTCATACTTTTCACTTTACTTGTTTTTAAGCCTCTGTTTTAATTTTTTTTGCGTCGAGGGGTAACATATGGATTACGCGTGGTCGCCGTGCGTTAACTGGCACGGAGCGAGAAAGAAAAGAAGTTGAAAAAGACAAAGGGAAAATGACGGGCAAATGACGCGAAAGTCTGAAGGTTCAAATTGGTTCGGGGGGGGGGGGGGGGATTGTTTGGTGGGTATAACCTGGAAAAGGTAACCACGCGAGAGTGACTACCTAGGCTCAGGCCTATATACACGTGTGTATGCATATGTTGCGTATATCGATATGCATGCGCACATATAAATTTACGTATATATTTCCGTGTAAAGGTATACGCGAACAGTCTCCTTTCGGAAGAGTCATCGGACAACCCATCACAAGGGCGAGTCGTGACATTTTGAAAAATTTTTTCAAAAATTCTAAACTGGTACCAAACCCTGATAGTGCATGAATTAGCATGTGTGTGTGTGTGTGTGTGTGTGTGTGTGTGTGAGAGAGAGAGAGAGAGAGAGAGAGAGAGAGAGAATGAATGATAACAACAGCGAGAGAAAGCAAGGCGTAAGGTAGAGTGGACAGATAGATAAAGAGAAAGCAAAAAAAAAGAGAAGCAAACATTTTAAACGGACGTGGGACAACTAAAAAAATTATGTGCGAGAAAGGTGTAATAGGGACAGAAAAAGGACACATTATATATGTACGATTATATGCATAGCTGGTAAATAATTAAGAAAGGTTTAGGCTAGTCGCAGAGACGAGAGTACATGAAAAAAAATAAAAGTAAGCGAAGTACCGACGGCGTCCTAAGTGAAGTTTAACAAAAGAAAATTAATAATAATAATAATAATAAATGAGAAGTTGTGTTAACTAGGCGCGGGTACGTATTATAATAGAGTAGATTATATAAATATATATAGAAAATATATATATACATAAAAATATATATATTATACATTTAAAGAGAAAAATTGCCGGCGAATAGTCGACAATACGTACATGCAACGTATACACATACATACACACGCACACATACACTGACCTCGACGAAGACAATTAAACTAACACGCAATCAAATTTGCACATATGCAAATACGTATGTAGGTGCAGACTCCTTCGTGTTGAATACCTTTCACGATACCAAGTGCACACACACACGCATGCACACACACACACACACACACACACACACACACACACACATACACACTCATAAATTGGCGTAATTGGCACACGGACATGAAAAGAGAAACCTGTAGATAGTAATTATACCAGACTATAATTATACATACATGCATACTTCGGGTGGTAGCAAGTCCTCGTAATCTTACCTACATACCATACCTTACTATTACTATAACTCTCGCTATTATTATTATTATTAAAGAAATTATTATTATTATCGTCATTATAATTGTCACCATTAATCAATTAAACCGATACGATTACTATTATATATTCTCGGCGTCGGGCTTCAATTACCGCCGATAATCACGATTATTAATATTTAACGGCGCACGGCTATCAGTTATTATTAGTTATTATCATTAATTATTATTATTAGTTAATTATTTAGTTGTCCTTATATGTATTCTCATCGCGACTGAGCATTCGTATAAGAGACCTTCGGGTGTCGGGTACATGGTCGAGTCAGTTGATTTTGAAAATTGACCAATGACTATTCGAGAGCCAGCGAGAGAGAGAGAGAGATTGAAATAAGAGCGAGAGAGACAGTGTGAGTACGTTTCCGAACGTGCGTGAGCGAGAGAATGCGAATGTGAACGGAAGAGAGAGAAAGATAGGATAGGTAAAGAGAGAGAGAGAGAGAGAGAGAGAGACAGTGACGAGGGGACAATGCGCGTCTCTCCTTTTGTAGCCCTGCGCGGAAATCCCGTGTAAACGCGTGTCAATTGTCAAATGTACATTTAATTGCGTCGCTCATCATTCTCCGAGTACCATTCCGAGTGCCGGCGCCGAAATAACGACGTTTACGTTAACGCCAAAGCCAACGCCAAGAACACAGCCCCCTAAGAGACGCTATACAGGATGTCGTATGACAATATCCCTGCCTACTTTTTCCCACTCTGTTTTATCATTGTCGCGATGCCAATTGCTGAAATTGTATTTTAGTTATCCTTACCATGATTATTATTATTATTATTATTATTATTATCATTGTCATTATTATTGTCATCATTATGAACCACCGTAACCGCGATTATTATTATTATTATTATTATTGCCACCATTGTATCATTACCCCATATAATTATCATTATTATAATTATTATTATGATAATGATTATTCTATCGCTAGTATAATTAATTACGCATATACACACGACGTCGAGGGATGGAGAGAGAGAGATACGTCACTGTTGCATATGCATGGCACTCACGCACTTCGGCACGTAACGCGTACACTTTTTTGCAAGCGGTGAGTCTTAACCTAGTCACGAGTCACTATTTTTTAATTGATTATCGATCGATTTATTGATTATTTTATTTATTATTCACGCTAATAAAAAAAGAAATGAGACATTGGAACTTTAGATTATCGACGGTGAATATTATTTTTCCGTCTTTCTTTTTATTTTACTCATTCCTACCATAATCCTGTGTGTTTCGAGGTCATGCGTTCTTATGGATATGAGAACATTGCGTTCCTTGCGTCCTGGACTACCGCGGTATTGGAGCCATTATCCTTGAGTTCCTTTATCTGATATTTTCAAGATTTTGGAAAAAGTGATTATTTTTTTGTCGTTTTCATGCGATTATGGCGATTCGGGATGAGGGTTAAAGTCATAAGGATTGAAGGGGTGACACGAATATCAGGCAGAAGCGAAGGCTAATAGACAGATTTCAGGTGGAGGGATGTGATCTTTATGACGGCACCGGAAAGGTCGCGAAAATCGAAGCTTTAGATAAATTAGAAAATATAAATACGAAAATGAAAAATGCACGTCGGGAAAAGAGTAAAAGAAATTCTAAAGTGTACTGTATTATAGTGGAAAATATCGCCTAACGCGAGTCCCCTCGACTCGCGATATTGGCCTAAAACATTTTTGGTCTAACTTCCGCGAAAATTCGGAATTTTGAAAATTGGAGGTCAATCGGTGATACGACGAAGTCATGAAGTATAAAAGAAAAGAGAATGTGATAGTCGTTCTAATTAGTGTTTTGATACGTAATTATCTTAAGTATTTGCTTCCATTTGGCCCCGACTTTTGGCTTCGATTCTCGTACGATATTCAGGTATACTTTGGATTTTTCGAATCATTCGGGTGACCAAAAAAAAATCATTTCGCATTGACCGACTTTTTTACTTTACCAGAGAGAAAATGGGTTATTAGCATAGCGAGAGTATACGCCAGTACATGGGTGTTTGAATGTGTATTTACGAATGACTGGGTGAACCGATACTGACACTGACACTGATACCTGCTGCAAGTATGCAAGATGAAGAGAAAGAAAATAGAAAAAAAACGCGAGTGAGAGTCCAATATGAAGAAATTAAAAAATATATTCAGTCAAAATTTGCATTCATAATTTCGCTTCCCGCCTAATATCAGCTGACTCGCTGTAAATCATTTTTCTGGCTAAAGCAAGAACGCGGCCAACCGAACCCACTGACGCGATCCAAAGATTTAAAATTGCAGTAAAAAAATTTAGATAAAAACATTTTTTCTCATGCAAATTACATATTAATTATATTTTCATTCAATTTTTTTCCTCCGTCATAACATCTAATATCTTACGTCGCGATTTTTCTGATCCTTGACAAAAATCCACTACCAGTAGTCAACTCTCAATTGGCGATACTTGGAAAAAAAAATAGTACGTAATAAGAAGATTTGATCAATAAGACCAATCACTTTAATAGAATTGAATTGGACGCCGCCTTAAAGAGCAGCACGTCATTACTAATGAAACCATATTCGATTATAATGACAGTTAACGAGTCTATTGGAATAACTTCACTTTTCAATACTACATAATATTCACGAAACACACCTGTATTATTCACATTTTTAATGAGAATTATATACTCGATGATGACTGGGGAAAGACGAGAATCCGTATGAAACCATGAAAATGCATTTCGAAAGAATCGATGATTTTTCTTTGGAAATGCTTGGAGCGAGTGGGGGAGTAGAAAATTATAAAAAACACAGGATAACCGAAAGGATTGAAAGAAGTAACGGAAGGATTGAATGAAGGATGAAGGAAGAATTATTAAAGAGCCAATTGGCAAAATCCTCGAGACTGTCAGTGGAAGAGAGGGAGGGGAGTGGGAGTGTTTGCATTATTATCCGTTCGAGTAGAGATCGATCGGCTTGCTCTGTATCTATGCAAGGATGAGAGAGGAGGCTGATTGTGAGTGAAAGCCGGAGCAAAAGGATGAAAGGGTGAAAGGTTGAAGGGTTGAAAGGTTGAAAGAGTGAAGAGTGGGAGAAAGAGAGAGAGAGGGAAATATAAGTGTGTATACGAGTGTGTGTGTGTGTGTGTGTGTGTGTGTGTGTGTGTGTGTGTGTGTGTGTGTGTGTGTGTGTGTGTGTGTGTGTGT
>JARQTH010000301.1:1411843-1488791 GCA_030142595.1 Trachelus iudaicus | reverse complement strand
GTGTGTGTGTGTGTGTGTGTGTGTGTGTGTGTGTGTGTGTGTGTGTGTGTGTGTGTGTGTGTGTGTGTGTGTGTAAGAGAATGACGGACAAGCCAGAATCGGGAAAAAAAAAGAAAAATTGTCGAGGAACTAAAAATACGTAGTCAAACTCGTGAAAAAGCTAACCTAACCTAACGGCAATTAAATAGTAACTAACGTCAACATTTGTGTTCTATAAATTACATTGCATTGCATTAAGATTAATGAACGTGAAAAAAAAATTTACAAGTTACCTTTTCAAGTGATAATTATCAATTGTCCAGTTGGAGGGATGAATACTTGTGACGAAAAAAAAAAACTGAAACGAAGAAATTGTAAGATTGATTTTGACATTCCGTTTTTATTAGAAATTATACGTAATATGTGTATATACACTGAGCGTTAACCAATGCCGAAGGATTGAGATCCTTGAGAATTAATTTTTTTTTTTAATTTTAGGAAAGATTGATCAAGCAGAGTGCAGAATTTTTATGCTAGAGTCGAAAAAAAATTTTTTCCTAAAAATCGTCTTTCCGAATGCGACACGTGATACGTCACACGATTCGATGCAGGCCGACTGACAGGATGACAGCGTAACGAGATAACAGAACAGGCGACAGAGTATAAAGCAAAAAGGGAGAAAATGATTGAACGAATGATGAAGAATGATTGAGAAAAATAAGGAACGGCAACTCTATATTTTTTTTGTTATTTTTATTATTACTTTTTATCTATTCAAATTTGAAAATCACGATCAAACCATTTTCCGCGTGATAACATACACACACACACACACACACACACACACACACACGATAAAGCCGGTCTTACTTACACCGTTACTACAGAACGACGAAAAAAATCAGACATGCACTTTAATGAACATTTATTGATCATCCATCGATCCTCCAAACGAAATGCGACATTCCTGTAAACTTTCTCTCGAGAATTGATTGACTAACGAGGATCGCGGATCCTTCGAAATTCGACATATCACTCCTAACCCTTACGACGTAGATCGTTAAGCACGTCCAAGTAAACAGAGACCGTCGAAAGCCATTGTTCTTCTCTCGTAATAATCAATTGTTAATTATCGAGGAATTTATTGGAAAATATAAAAGATCTTCCGTCACGATCGAATCGAGTGTCACTGTTGAATTTTCATATATTTTTCAAACAATGGGCAACAGCCGATTGATACTTTAACCAGAAGTCAGTTTGGTATTCGTTCATACAGTCCATATCTGTTCTGGACAGTCGAGATACACCTGTCCGAGAAATACAAGCAAGATTTTCCGTAATGCAACAGGCATCTCGAAGGGCTGTCGATGTTCCAGCTCCTTGAGATTTATTGATTAGTTTCGGTAAAAAGAATAGTTTCGAAATTACGCTCGATTCGATCGCGTCGCGAATCATTTGGCATTTCTTGGTGATAGAAACGGGAAAAGTGTAAGTCTTCTTTAAAAAAAAAGAAAGAAGAAGAGCGGGAAAAGAAATTTTGAAAATTAAAGAGAGAGGATTTTCTACGTGTATAAAATCTATTGTCGATTAGGCGACACAATGGAGATCAGATAGTAGGCGAGCGATTCTTTTGATGTGGATGCTGCGAAAGCGTAGGGAGCCAAGTGTCCTTGATACGACCGGCGTTCACGCTAAAAACGAAATACGTGAAGAGAAGAAAGAGAGAGAAATTGTTATAGGAACGTTATGAGAAAAAAAGAGAGAGAGAGAGAGAGAATGTTGCGAACTACTCAAACAACAGATTACAGACTGAGTTCGGAGTAACGGGCGAAAATATTTTAGGTGTGAAAACAGATCTTAGATTAGAATGGATGCTGGAGAAAGAAGGACGGAGAGAAAGAGAAAGAGAGAGAGAGAGGAGATCATAGAGAGTGATTGAATGCGAAATTATACAGATAGATAAAAACGCTGATCTCCTTGGCTACCGGGAGATCCGCTTATATATATTATTATTAAAAAAAAACGAACTAGTAGGTGATTAAAATTATGATGAAAGAGTGAGAGAAAGAAAAAGAGATAATACTATAAGAACCGTTAGGCATTGAAATTCTTAGAAACGTGGCACTTTTCTCAGTGACATACAATATCAGCAAATTCTTTCGCCAACGATAAGTCAAGTAAAAACTAGACGAAGCAGAGAGTGTGCGATGTTATAGTAAGGTATGAATGCTCGTATAATCCGCATCGACAAAAATTGATGAGAACAAGGTAAAAACAAAAGTGAAGAATCGTTACCCGACTCAGTGACAGAATCAGACATGAAACATTGAAATGGGTGAAATACAATATAAAAATAACAGGAATCCAACTAACCCCATCACCCTCTGACCAGCGTAAAGGATCAGCAAAAAAAATAAAAACCGAATCTTAGCGACCAAAGAAAAAAAAAATCAGAAAAAAACATTCAACATCTAAACGAGGATCGAGTCTTTCCTTTTGACTGTTGACAAAAAATAATAATAATAACAACCACAAAGATCATACCCACGTCCACGTCCCATATATACACACACATACACACCGACCTGTCGCGTCGCCATTTTCTCGAACCTCCCGTCACAAGGAATCCTTTCTCTCGACTCGTAAATACAAAATAAAGTATGCAGAGAATGCAAAGATGCCTACGGAGGACGTCAATCGATAATGAATCAATAAAACTAAGAATAATGTGAAGAAAAAAAAAACACAAATACCGGATCTACAAAAAATAAATAATACACAGGATACGTCACATTGATAAAAGTATTTAAAAATGAAAAAAAATCAGTCGCGTAGATGTCATACGTAATAGAGAAGTTAGTAGGAGTAAAAGTAATAATTAGTGAGAGAAGCGAGTATCGGCAATGGGGCAACAGTTAAGCAGCAGCCACAGCAGCAGGTACTAAAGAATGTTTGAATGTGCGAGGATGTGAAACTGGGTTGCCGCGTTGAGTCTAGGTCCTAGATAAGATAATAAAGGGAAGAAGAAAAAGAGAAAGTGAACCGCAGACCCTCTGGCACGAGGCAACTATGGAACCGATCTTGGCCTTCCGCCCGATTTTTCAAATAGTCGCTTCGACGTACCCTCGACGTACGTCCGAACATTCTGAATATTTGTATATGCTTATATACGGTATATCCCCATTCGACACATCCGTTAACCCATAACACAAGTATTATTAAAAACTACGCCACGAAGTACCACCCGAATAATAATCATGAGATAATTCTTAAGTGACCGTTTCAATGAATAATCATTCACGCCGATATGCGTCGTCGAGGACGAAGCGACGTGGCGGCCGACGCGATCGGCAGGAACGTCTTGTAAAGAGATTGTGGGAATTGTTTTTCTGCGTCCCGGCGGCCATTAATTAAGTTTTTGTCCGTGCCGGGACACCATTGTCACAGCGATACTTTTTCAGCCTCTGGTTCCCTCTCTTGTAAGGAGATACGAATTTTTTGGGAAAAAAAAAAAGAAAAATAGAAAAGAAAACAATTTCTACACCTGAACTTCATTCGATTTCTTCATTTTCCATATATTCCGGTACCATTAACTTTTTTAAGACATAACCTCTGATCATGGTTAAAAATAAATTAATTGTACCTAACAATGATTATTCATGGTATATCAATTTTGTTCAGCGCTTACCCTAATGGCGTTTACTGTAAATTATACCGGTTTCATTTGCAATAGACACCAGCAAAATTGAAACATGGATATTTTTTGGCTGATTATACGTACGACTGTAAAATTTGGTGAATAATTGACATTTTTGGATTTAGTCAATGTTCGAAATTCACTAGATTTTATCTCGACTGAATAATCGAATGGATTAATTGGTGAATTCTTGGTGATTAGAAAGAGAGGGGGGGCGGAATTTAAAATGATGGAAAGAGAGAGAGAGAGAGAGAGAGAGAGAGAGAGAGAGAGAGAACTACAGGCAGCATAACCTGTCTACTTTAATGCATTACGATATTTATCTTGAACTACTAATCTACCATTCGAGGTGATATTACTTTGGACATTTTACCGGCGTTATTCCTTGGTTCGCTTTGAAAATAATAATTTCGCTATATTCGGTTGCGCACGAGACGATAAAAAATAAAAGACACACTGTATATTACACTGAAGAGGCAGACTTAAAAGAAATTCCGTTTTTGGCAAAACACCAAAAATAATATAACAAAGCTAACCAAGTATGCGAGAGATGATTACGACGAGAATCACATTAGAATGTTGGATACGAGGATAGAATGTGAAATTGATGATGCAAGTAATGGTTAAGATCCACCAAGCAGCACAAACACACACAGTTTCGGCCCGAATCTAAAAGACACATCAAGGAAAAAAGTACAAGTTTTCACGTTTGCGCCTTACATTAAAATTAAAAGTTGATCAAAAACGTATTCGTACCAAAATCGGCCTTAGTATATTTTCCAGCGGACGCGCGCGCGGTACCCCGGGCGGGCATTTCCGGTAAGCGGTACGCGCTTCCGGTGTCGGGAAACCTATAACCTCGCAGAAACTCAGCACAAAACCATCGAATAAATTTTTTTCTTAATACCCGACCGGCTCGTACGTTAATTGACCGCGAAACCGCCCGAGGACCGGTCGCGTCCATCAACCCCTCTAGACTCTCTTTTCGCGTAGAAAGAAAAACACTTCCTGCATGTTGACACGAGTGGATGGGTCACCCATGATTAAGACAAATTTACAAAAAAAAAAAGCCTGCCGCGAGTACTCCATCCCAGCCCAATCCCTCTCCCCACCATCGACCCCTGCCCGGCGCACCTCTAAGAGGAAAAAAAAAAATAAATGGAGAAACACAAAATCCAAAACATCGAGTAAGATAAAGAGAGAGCGACCACAGAGCCCTGGGACATTTTTTGGAAAAAAGAATTTTAAATGCCGCACAGCAAAATTGTATTGGTACCATTTCAAATGGAAAAAAAAAATCCGGGAAGCATCACATCCGTGAAAAATTCGCCACACGAGCAAAACCTGGACAGATGATGAGAGAAAAAAATGAAAAAAAAACAGTGCGGAGAGAAGAATTTGGAATATCATTGGAATCGACTTATTTTGGGTGACCCCGCCATGACGTCTGCGCGTTTGGGCCAGCTCGTCCAACTCATACTAGACCGACCGTTAGTTAACGATGTAAACGATGAACTAACGACCTTCGATTGGTTACGTTTGCGTTGACGGTTACGTTTGTTACGTGTGCATACATAACATGTACCCCTAACACGAATCCCCCGTACCCCTATCAACAATCCACTCACCCAGTCTAATCCGACAGTATGAAATCGGTCCCAACAAGACGGACACATGACGCAATATACTGAAATAAACACTGCGAAGTAATGAATTAACACTGTAATGATTATTAAACGCGACATCATCTCAGGAAGTCGTCAGATCGCGTCTCGATTCCCCGCCAAAGATTGCACTTTGACCCCATCGAACGCGAGTCGGGTAAGAACAAGCGAGTGTAAACTGAACTCGCATAAAAAAAGAAAAGTACTCTTTGTCGGCAGACAGTAATGCGGGTTAAAGAGGCCGAAAAATAAGTTCTCAAAAAATCCCCCTCAAGGGAGAATTCTCTCGATTTCCTAATTTTTGAGAGAACTGAGAATCGGTGGATTTCGCGTGGCGAGACGAGACGTCGATCCCAACGCACTTTCCGGTAACTGAGACGAAAATAAATAAAATAAAAAAAAAAGGTAAATACGCGAGCCACGGCGGCGAGATGGTCGCTGGCCCACGTGGGCAGAGCTGACTCGATGATATAATAATGAAAACCAAAAGTAATCATTTTAATTGAAGACGTTGCATATAAAGTGTATAGCGATAAAGAAAAAAAAAAAATGATAAGCACGTAATTGTAACGATCTACCATTCGATTTCCTGTTTTCATCGATTTTCGCGTGGGACATCGGCGTGTCCCATAACGAGCCTCCCTGCCACCCTGTCCCAGGAGTCCCCTAATGATAAGAGACCCAAATATCCTCCGCCCCGAAGAGACCCCGAGCCCCAATCGCCAATCTATACCCCAACTACCCCACAAGGTTTGCTTCCAATCCGTACATGTTACATTGAAACCTAATAACTATAAACTACCTAACAATAATATTAATTATAAATTATAATATTAATTGAATGATACTTAATGATTAATTAATTAATACTAACGATAATGATTAATATAATGATACGAGATACCCGGTACATGGCGGATAATAAACTATCCACTGCGAACGAAACGGTTCTACACCGGTCCTAACAACGGGTGACCCGATCGAAAAAATAAGAAAAGAGCAAAAAAGAGAGATACACAAAAAGAAAGAGTACAGAAAGTAACATACGCATCATACCCTTCGAGATCTTTGGTAGCGAACTTCGAGCGAGGCAATAGAAAGAAGAAAAAGAAACTCAAGAACGAGAAAGATATTTGAACAAGCAAAAATAATATTTCGCTCAATATCTAATGAAACGCTAAAGAATGTAACGAGAGAAACAGCAAACAAGAACAGGAAGCATAGAAAAATAATAATTGAATCCTCGAAGGCGGCTATCGATTAACCTCGCCTATCGACCACCGGCGACCCGGAATCGAAGGATGATGATGATATAATAATAATAACGATAATTATTATGACGAGGTTGTTTTCTTGTCTCTTCTTTTTTGCCCCGGTCACCCGGTAGATGCGAGTACCGGTGGGAAATAATTTTTGTGAAAGTGGTCGTTTCTTACCCATCATTTATACACTAGCTGTAATGAACTTAATTATAATGACACACAACATTACGATACTAATTATATTATTGATATACTTATGATTATGAACTATCCTAGTGGTATATATGACGACATAGTTGATTGATCTGTTTAATGAATGTCTGTAGACCACGGAGCGTTTGGAACTCTATGCTACCCGTTGAGCACCCTTCTTATCCAAATCCACAATCCTTAAACCACCCAATCGACCCAACCATAGAACCACCAACGAACCTTGACCTCAAACGATTAACCTTGAAATGATTCGAATGATAACCTTCCAAAAGGCTCAAATAAATTTTGAGCTCTTAGCAGGCAACGATATTAAGCATTAATAACAATAAATAATATAATACCTACAGGGGACGTAGGTACAAAAACCTGAAACTAGATGAAACGGATCGATTCAGAAAAAAAAATCTTCGCATTGGCTAATTGGATTCAAATTGGCTAAATGGAATTTTGCCTTTGGATTGCAAAGGTACATGAATTTTTATACGATCCGGGTTTCGGTTTCAAGTTTCAACTGAATTTTCCGTCTGATCCAAATACTAATGGGAATATTATCGAAATCTTACTGCAGATCATTAGAGAAGCTCGTTTTTAATTTTTGAAAAAAAAGATCCATACTGTTCGTTAGAAATGGACGATTTGTAATACATTATTAAAAAATATACCGGACTATGTTAAACTTTCATCTGTACCGTTTATATTAGATGCAAGTAATATAATTATTTTGAATGCACATCAAAATCGGTTCCAAACACCGATTCCATTTTCAGCATCGTTCATTTCTAACGATATTACAGTAAGTCAATAAACGAATTCAATATTCGTACAATATTCTTAATCTAACTTTGCAAATCCATAGAGCCAAAAATCCACAATTATTGAATTACCAAAAAAAAATATCAAACAATATTGAATTTATTCAAAAAAAGAAAAGATCAAGAAATAATTAAATTCTCAGAAAAAAACCCTCTGCCATTTTTACCGATTAGCGAGCTGCGAGATGCTAATCAAAACCAGACCTCTTTTGAGTTATCATAACCAAGTTGACTATTTGCTCGTTTTAAATATTTTATAAAAAAAAAAGAATGATGCAACAACATCAGCCATCTAATCCCCCATCCATTTGGCCACTCGAGCCCCTAATCCCCTCCACCCTCCCCGCACAAAAGGAAAAACCTTTCTGTCCCCACCAACATTTCCATAGAGTCCGCCCGATTGTTAAGTTAAGTTTTTCGTAGCTAGTCAATTCCTTTGTATATTATTCAAAACGTGTGTTTTACGATTAGCTCGCTGTCTTCAATAGTTAAGAATGTTTTATCTAGTAAGTTTTTATCCCGTTCCCAAAATTGACCCATCGACCAATCTAATCATCCATCCATCTAGCTATCCACGTATATTTATCAATATGACCCAATATCCAAAATTCTATAAAATCCAATTTCTTGGAATGGCGTAAATACGTAAAACGAAGGGGGACGCCCTGGCGTCACGAGGCGTTGTTATGTTGCAACTGTTGACCCGTTGACAAGGACGCCCGGCGTCCTGACGTCGTTTATCCCGTTAACGCCAATAAGCATCCCGTACGTTGTCGCAAGCTTACGATTAGATCACCTGGCTCTAGTTACTAGTTTTGCCATTTTCACAGAGGGTTAATGGACACTAAGGGAACCAGTATTAATTCAGGGAATCTCCGCAAGATGTCCCTCTATCCTTTCTGGATAATTAAAGCGAAGATTTCGCGAAAACGCGAAACTATTAAGAGTCACTCTGAGTGAAGAGAAAAAATCTCACGATGATTTCCAGACATTTTCATTGTCAGAGTGAAATAAAATTTTCCAAATTTCTTGTGCAATCGAATACGTGTGTCGATATACCGCAATATCGTATCGACACTGTGTTCTTACGTTCTTCCGTGCTAGTCAGCGATTTTTCCCTCTCCGATACAAAATTATTCAAAAATATTCTTATCAATCACCCCCCCCCCCATCCCCCCGAACACCCTCTTCACTCACCAACGCTCTTTCAAACAGTCTCTAGATTACGCCCCGAGTCCGGAGTTTCCTATTTGGCAAGGCCCAATTACACTTCCTGCCGATACTATTATACTCAGACCTCAGTCAAGCACAGTGAAATGTGACAAAGACAGTCTGTGTGAAAACTTTTCGTTTTATTGGAAAAATTTCTTAAGAAAATTTCATCGGAATATACGTCGTACGGTTGACCGTGATTGGAGGCACACGTATACGCTTTTTCGAGCTACTAACCGCAGTGGCGACAATGCACCTTTTTGAAAACTCGGTATTACACTCGAAAGATAGCAATGTATACTTTCGTTTAAAAATTCTTAAGAAATTTTGCCATCCGATGACAGCAAGCAGCTTAAGGATTAAAGAATCACATAAAATTTAGATTCACCGGTTTTCAGTTTAAAAATTGACAGTCGATGTAAGGAATCGGGTCTGCTACGGAAACTCCCGAGTCACCCCGAAGTTAAGTTCCGCCTGGGCAAGTACAGGCGAGCGCCGGTCCGGCTCTCAATTTTGAAATAGCCATTTCGACGAAAGCGAAAAAAGCGAACAGACCCTCAAAACCCGACGCAATAGAAGAAGGCAACCGGATCAAAATACCGCCATATTAAGAAACAGTTTCTCGCGTGGGGCCCGGAACCGGCTATGACGTATTAGTCACGTGGGTGCATAAGGCCCTCGGTCACGTGATAGCCGGTACGAATGATCACGGGTCCCACGTCCTCTCTCACTCACAGCACACACTGGGCCGACTCGTCCGATAGAATGTGCCTTCAGTGTTGATTTTATACGAAAAAAAAAAAATACTAAAATTATACAAAGGGGCCCGACATAGACCGAATGCCCACCCAAAGCCAGACTGGTGCTCGCCCACTGCCCTTTTTTTTATCGCCAACCGGTTACACGAAACTGCACACTTTCCTGTCTCCTTATCAGCTGGACACGAAACCCGGTACCCTGGTGAACTATGACCCGAATCTTATCCTCCAAGCCTACGTTATCCCAAGGCAATATTCATCATCGAGTCAAACCATCTAGTATATCGTGATAGATACCTTGATCATAGTAGGACTCAAAAAAATGTTTGTAGCAAATTCACCAGGATTCTGATTTTCCATCAAAAGATAAGGAGCAATCCTTCGAAACAAAATAGCACAAATTCACACGAACATCAATTACCCCATCACGTCGTACACACATTCAATACACAATATATACATACACAGTACGAAGATACAGATACACAGAAAAAAAAAGTGCCGAGCAAAGATCAAGCGACGTGCACTCGCTCGCGCAGGCGCACTTCGGAAAAAAAAAGTAGAGATCAATCGAGTGCCCCGGTTAGCCTAAATCCCACAATTGTCAAAGGCCAAAAACCATTTTGATAATATTACCAAACATCACTAACAAAAAAAAACACCGTCACCGCTACCCCGACCCCCCACAAGAGATTTTGGTTCAAGCAAGGAGTTCGGAACGCTGCTATCACCGATACACATATATTTATTAAATACAATTACTATATGATAAGTACTTACATATATATGTGTACTATGGTCTCTCCCACTTCCCATCAGACAAGCCAATTGAGTTAGGCCGCGGTTCAGCGACCCTCGACTATGGCCAAGATCAATCCTGATATATCAGATCAAACCAACGAGATCACCAGATCCCAGAGCCAATTGAAATCGATCATTATATCAACGCTCAATGATGGCGATCCTTTCCTATCGATCTAATCAGGATCGATCGGCATCGCGCACCTTCACGAATCTGTCCGTGATCGCTGGACCTCGCCGATCGAGTCATTCCCAAACTCCCTCTGTCCCTCCCCCTCCTCATTAACCAAAATTCCGATCACCGTCAGACCGAAAACTGACCTATCCCATTCCCATTGAGCAACCACGTCCATAAAAAAAACAAGACCCAGGCAAAATCCTCTTGCCTCCCTAACCCCCCTCCCCACCGCCCCAATTACCCTTCAAACAACCCATACAAGCGTAGAATTAACCGCATAACTATGAAAGCTACATAAACTAACTAACTACGATTACTTATTAATTATTAACGATTACGCAGTAAACAGTATAAACAGTACCCAGTAACCATGAATTGTGTGTCGACAACTACATACTACTACCTACCTATATCAAATAATAGCCGTATGTAAAAGGAAACTTGTATTCTACCAGTTGTATCAAGCAAATCCGTTCTATAAGTAAACGATTGAACCCCGGAAACTCCCACCTACCCACTACCAATCATACAAAAAAAAGCTCGCCTGTCACTTAAAAAAAAAAAAATCCAAAAAACCACAAACAATCCCCTGTCACACGTCGATCCCCTGGTCCAAGTAAACAAAGCAACGACCCTTATCCTTATCATAGCGAACCATCCAGCCTGAAACCATACACCCAGCTCCCACCCATTCCCAATACCTTAGAGATCAGCTTCGATCAGCGATAAATCCTCTGCCAATGACCTGCCCTGCAGTGACACTGGATAACTTTAATTATCTAACTACTAGCAATCGTAGGCAGATTGTAAAACTTCATTCACGTTGTACGCACATGTGTGGGGAGACCATGTAACTTTAGCTCCGCCGCTCATTCCACGCATCCTCGCACAACGTAAGCCTGCCGAACCTTCCAATAAGAAACCACGCATTACCGGACTTTGGGAATGATCGAATTACTATGGAATTGTGTAGTTGCGATGTATTGATACGAGAAAGAGGGAGAGAGAGAGAGAGAGAGAGAGAGAGAGAGAGAGAGAGAGAGAAAGCGAGAGAGAAAGCTATTGTTGGATGATGCGTGATGGTGCGCTGGTAAGGTGCTGTGGTGCATAATGTGCGAGGATGCGACCATAATAGCCGCTGGTGTAGCAGCTAGCGCCCTTAACTTTAACCCTTAACAACCCCACATTGACATTTCCCACGATTCCCTACGTGTTGTATTATCCGTTATTTTCGATATAATATTATATTAGTAATTAATGACATTTAATGATAACGTGACGATGATAAGGTATGGGAGACGTTTGGTCACAAACAAGAAACTAGTTGCCGTGTTTGAGAAAAGAAAAAAAAAATCACCACCACCGTAAGAAAAAAAACAACAACAACAACAACAACAAAACAACAACAACAACAACCACAACAACAGTAAATAACAACTGACCTACCCGCGGGTCCGCTTCGTCTTCGTTCCCGTCGAGTCGACGTCACGACGTCCATAACAATTATATATACGGATTCTCTGTCTATCGGCGTCGCCAGGACTCACACGTGCATCCCAAGGAAGAGACCTGCCGCCGTCCCGACGCTCGAGACTTGGTCTCGTCGCGACGCTATTTTCTCAGTGCAATCCGCGTCGGACACGCCCACTGTTCTCTCGCGAGATACACAGTGCGTTACGTTATCACGTGATTTCCTATTTCCTCGATAACGTCGGGACGGTGACGTCGCGACGCTGCGTGATCGTCTACGTGCGTCCTGGCTTACTGCCCCTTGGACAGCTGGACGCGTATGGGACATATGTGCGTGGACTCTTACGGGTGCGACGTTTGCCTCATAGCTGACATTTTTGTACAGGATAAATGCATAATGGTATAATCTTGAGTTACAGAGCAGCACTATACATACAACACAGATGATGTATATATTTTTACGTTACAGAATATGCCTGCACTACAGGCGCCATAAGACTGGTTCTCATTTCCCATGACAATGCGTACATACCATATTTACATATTGTAATAAAACCTCGTGATATTTATATACAGTAAAGCAAAACAGTACCAGGAATATATCATGCAAGAGTGATAGGATTGGGGTATGACCGCTCGCAGCACAGGGAACAGACTGTACTGCGTTGAGATTCGTGTGTAGCGCTAATTTTTGGAGTCGCGTGTACCGCTTACGATGTATATATGTATACATATTGATTCTCGTCAATTTTCAACGATACCACGACGATCGTTATCGGACGCGAATTTAAGATTAACGATTTTACAATTCACGATGAAACCCTCGGTTAGCGCTACGTGAGTCCTGACGTGGTACTTGATGGGAGAGAGCTTGGCAAAGTACCAATTGGCCATTCAACCAAAAGAAATCACAAGCTTTATAAAGGAACGACCAAATTAACATCCTGATTTAACGATTCGGCCGTTATTAACCCAATCAGAAGAAATTCTAAAATCTCATCGGCTATTGAATGTTTGGGACGTGATAGGGCGAGGATGCGTTGGTATCGGAGTGAAGAACGAGATAGGGCACTGGGGAGAAAGAGAGAGAGAGAGAGAGAGAGAGAGAGAGAGAGAGAGAGAGAGAGAGAGAGAGAGAGTGAGAGAGTAGAAGGTGGCGATTGTTCGATGATGAAAGACGTTGTGTACAGGGGAGATAAAAGTGTGTTGCTTGCGGCTTACCCCAAGAGAAAAAGAAAAAAAAGAAAAACAGAAGCATAACGCGGGTAGGAGTCTTCTATGAATCCTCGGCGTAACTTTCAATATTTTTGAATCGCCCGCCGAGGATATCCTGAGTTTGATAATCCGTGCTCGAGCGACCCTCCCTCTTCCCAGTGCGACTCCAGTCGTCGTGTAAGATTGGCGTAGAGTGAAAACGCGGGCGTTACCCCTGGCTCGATATCGGTGGCTTCTTGTTTCTCAAGGGTTTCGCGAGTGAGTTGGTCCTGGGGGGTTGTGAAACACCCCCGCGGGCGGGCAATGGCCTAAAATTAAATGCTTTTTTTCTCCTCACGGATGGCTTGATATTAAATTAAAAGGGGTTGTAGGGGGGGTAGGATAGGGAGGTGGGAGCGGGCTGCTCGTTGTTTGTATCGCCGCATCTGACTATGAGGGACGAGGGGTAGTTTTTACGAAAATATCGAAAACCGAGGACCTTCGATTTCTAAAACGTCCCTTGAGAACACGAAACCACGAATGGGGTCAATGATAACGCGCTGTCGAATGCCCTGTAATCGACGACGGGGTTGCAAAGGGATCGCTGCCTATGGGAGAAGGGATGGAAAGGAGGGGGAGGGAGTGAGGGGAGAGAGAGGGTTGCCAAGAGAGCTTATGACACAATTTTGAGTTGCAGTGCAAGCGAACATCTGTAGAGCCATATACATATAGTATGTTGTTGTATCTTAAAGGATAACGTAGTAGGTGTACATTGTAAGGATTGCGGTTGCAGTGAAAATTCTGACAGCGAAGCGTATTTAAGTACTTCTTAAAGGGAGAGAAAGAGAGAGAGAGAGAGAGAGAGAGAGAGAGAGAGAGAGAGAGAAAAGAGAAAAGAAGAAAAATGGTGAGAATGTATGAGAGAGTGAGTGCAATGTCTGTGTATCGATATGGGAGTTCGTGTGCGCCGATAATGATGATCATAATCCTGATGATGTTGACGACGACGACGATGATAATGATGATGATGACGGATGCGGAAATATGAAATTGCAGAAAATTCGCGAACTGGTCATCGGCGGCCCCGTCCGTAACGGGTGCAAGTAATTTTAGGTGTATAAAAATTATTCTCGCAGTTAGGGTGTTCTAAAGAAATTATTGTAAAAAAAGTTTATTATAGGGGAGAAATTTTACTGTGGCCAGGCTCGAAGGCCGTGAACCCTTTGGAACTACTGAAGGGAGGAGGACTTGGTAGGAGTGCGCGAGATCCTACGATGAAAGAAAGAGAGTGTGAATACATGAGTGGATTGAAAGGGTGGGAGAGACTGAGTGAGCGAAAGGGTGACGAGGAGAAACTATAACGGGTGGCGATAAAAAAAATTATTGTAAATTTTCGAAGGGGGGATGTTCAGGTCGGCCGATGACCAAGGTGCGAATTATCAAAAAAAAAAAGAAAAACTGAAATTCGAGCTCGAAGTTACAAGGGCGCCGTCGCGCAACATAACCAAATATGCCCGGCATGATGTTTCTTCTTTCTTCTTCGATTTCGCGGAATTCTATGAATTCGAAACAAGGGAGATAATAAAGATGGCGGTTAATGTAGCAAAAGACGAGATATATGCCTTTCGTGGGGTTTCGGGAGGGGTGGGGTGGGACGAAGACAAGAAATGCAAAAAAAAGAAATAAACCAAATACAAAATTACCGGGTGAAAATTTTTAGATTAAACGAGGAGGTAGAAAATAAAGAGATAAAAATAACTAACGGAGCGACGGCGACGAGAGATCGGGGTTGATCGGCAATAGTCGGGGGCCCTAGCCTATTCTCTGTTGTTACTACGAGGAGACCTGCGTGGACTTTTCGGCGGCGAATGAATAAACAAAAAATGAATAAATGATAATGAAAAATACGAAGAAAATCGGCGCCCCTGCCAATTTCGACGGGAGCGATGCTTCTTTCGATTTCGAAAAAAAAAAAAAAACTTTCTCGGCTTTTATATATTTTTGGCAACGATATCTTGAATACTAATTAAGATTTAAGCGCGACAAGACGAGGGAATAAAATATAATAAAAATTATTAATGACAAAGTGACGCGTGAAGCTGCACGAGATGAGCGTGAACGTTTCGCTGATTGTAAGTAGAGATAAGGGCAACACGTTAAAAAAAAAGCGTGATGTCGTTTTTGCAAAAAAAAATTTTCGACAGGTCGAATGGTTACTTGGGGGATGGGTGGGGGCAGGAATGGAAAAATGTGTGGGGGGGGGGGGAGAGAAATTAAGTAATATTTAAATATTCGTATCAAAGAAAAACAAAAACAGAAAAAAACTGTGTAGGGCCTCAAAGTACCGGAGAGCGTGGAAGAAATGAGAACAAAAAATCGCGAGAAGGGGGGAGAAGAAAAATAAGGGAGTAAAAACGGGGTGGGGGTACGGGAAAGCGTGCGTGCGTGTGTGCGTGTAACTGAGTGTGTGCGTGAAGCCAGATGTGGGCAGTAATAAAAAAAAAAGAGGCCGAAATACTAAAAAAATATTTATAATATATGGATACAAGTACAAATTACTTCGATTACTGAGCGTAGGTGTATTGATGTGTGAACAAAATTTGGTTGGCCAATGACCGTTTTTGGAACCATCATACTGCGTATCAAAGTATGTAAAATTTATTGAATAAACGCTAGCGTATTATGATGATAGAACGTAATCTAATAATGTAATATTGTAATGACGAGTCTAAATGATGAAATTAATTTGAGGTTTAGAAGAGCGCGCGCGCGTGACGAAGAGTCTGTACACGTATGAAAAGGGTGTCAAGGAATACATGATAGTTGATTGAGCGAAGAGAGAGAGAGAGAGAGAGAGAGAGAGAGAGAGAGAGAGAGAGAGAGAGAGAGAGAGAGAGAGAGAGAGAGAGAGATTGAGGGAGAGCGAATGTGTGTGTGCACTTGTATGCATGCGTCAAAGTACCGAGCAAGGAAAAAGCTAAAATTTACTAAAAAAGAAGAATACAAAAAAAGAGAGAGAATAAAGCGTAACATGAAAAATAGTCAAAAAACAAAGAGCAATGAATAATATAAAGGAAGAATTTATCGCGGCATACGATATGATAAAAAAAATTACATTATTATGAACATTACGATTACAATTATTGACTTATGATTGCAAATTATAATGATCGAAACATCGCCTATATTCTCCATCGCTGTTAATTGTCATTGCCAGGATCATTAATGATTGTTGCCATTGTCGATCGCTGTCGATCGTTAAGGGTTGATTGCGACTACTATTATCAATAGTGACACCGTTGCGCGTGAAACGAGCGAAAGGTATAGGCTGTAGATGACTTTTGAGACACACTATACTATATTTATTATTATATTCGGCAAAAAGCGAAATTCACGATTAAGAGACGTAAGAGAAGAGGAGACGAAAATTTTTACGTATATTAAAAAAAAAATGAAAAATAAAAAATATTCACTGACATCCACATTTAAGGAAACAAGCGAACGAGTATGTTGAACACAAAACGCGTATTGTATGTTTTGCACTGAAGTAACGAAGGTGCGAATGAATGATTCTGTGAGAGTGCGAATATATGGGAATGCGCGGAATGCATCGCGGGAGAATCTGAGCGAGAGATAGAGAGAGAATAAGGGTGAAAGTTCACACGCAAAATTTTTTTGCGCGGGAACCGACTGACGGCCTATGCGGTACACGAACAAAAAAGTGTATAAAGACAAATTAATTCGAGACGCTCGCGTGTAGTGTCATTTTTTAAACGTGAACGCAAAACGAAATATTTAGGAGGAAATGATAATGAGAGAGAGAAAGAGAGAGAGAGAGAGAGAGAGTCGTGAGGAAGGAAGGATAGAGAGCGAGAGAGACGGATAGGGAGATTGAAAGAGAAGGAATAAGGTGGAATATTGCACAACGAACCGAATCCCGCACGTGACGGCAGTGACGGCGCGTTTCCCTGGGGCCTCGCGAAATTCTATTTTTGTAAGCATATTTCTATAAAGGGTATACTAACGATATGGCAAAATTTATTATTCCTAGTGTGGCGAACAAGAAAATTGAACGTTTAGATTTCGTTAGTATAGTGTAAAAAATTAACGATGTCTAGGTCCTATTCGTGTACTTAAAAGGAGTTAAAAAAGAGTAAATTATATGTCGACGGCGGTAGGTTGTAAAATTGTACATAAATTGCAAGAGGAGGCCCTTGTGAGAGTCGTCACGCCGTTGCGCGCTGGTTCGCGTTTTTAAGGATGAAAGAACAAAAAAATTGATTAAAAATTAATCACGTATATAGTTTATGTAATATGTAACATACACAGTGAGGATTCGCAAGGATAAGAGTGATCCGTATTGAGGACGAGAGACTCTAGGAAAACCATTATGGCCGGCAAAGGTGTCCCGCGTAAATCGCATCGCAGCGCATTAGACCGTCTCGTCTGTAAAATGACGTAAAAACCCAAGAAAGAGCCATCACCCCTTTGAATTAACAATTGTTTGAAATTCAAAATTATGACAAATTGCTAACTGGTCAATTAGGGGTGACGGTTAGTCCGGGGCGATTAGGATTCGAGACTCCGACGAGTCATCCTCTTTCATATCTTTTTTCTTTCGCGAAAAACGCGCGCGTGAGAAATTTCCCCCAAAAAAAGGGAATACAAAAATATTGGAATTAATGAAAACAGGTGAAAAGCAAAAATCGGATAAGATCGTGCAAGTGTGAAAAGTCGAGTCAACGGACGAGAGAAAAAAGATAAAATTTTCAAAGAAAGAAAGAGAATTCTAATTTATTGGATTATTCGTAAAAATTCGTATTTCGAAAAAAAAAATAAGCATTTGTGCGCCAGTGTGTAACTGGCTCTGTTCTTTGTGCATACTCGCGCGCAAAATGTCACTATTAGGTATACACAAAAAAAGGATACACCTAGCGCAAGAATATTATAGACAGAACACGTATGGCCATATAGAAAAGATGGAGTGTGAGTAAAAAACCAAGAGTGAGAGAGAGAGAGAGAGAGAGAGAGTGCGCAAGTATGAGAGAAATATTAAAAAAAAAACGTCAAGATTGTATGAATGTTAGGTACAGAGAGTGAAAGTGAGAGAGCGATTGGGTGAGAGTGAGAGAGTGGTAGAGGGCGCGAGAGAAATTATCACAGGACACTCATAGGAGACACACTCTCACACTCACACAGATGCGAGACACACAATATTATATATATATACGACTCCATAGATGATGGCGCGGCACACTCACATAGTGTCTCTCGGATTGTTCCACAAAACTTTTCATTCGAGTTTGCTTCAAGAAACCTTCTGTTTTCTAATGTATGACGTGTTGTTGTCGATATATATAAAATAAACTTAATAAAAAAATACATGAGACTTTTCTATTGTTACCCTGTAACCCTCACAATACATAGTTCCTATCCCTGTTGTACGTGGACATAGTTGATCATCGACTGGGCTTATCCGAGAAGCTCTCGGTTCATGAAAAGTTCCTAACGTTCCACAATGTTAATCCGTCATCTTTTCCTGAATAGTTTCGAACCGATCAAAGTGACAAATAAGTAAATGATTACAGACTAAAATCGCGAGCCAAGGATCCTTGGAGGGTCCCCCAAGTCCCATGGTAACAAAAGGCCGACTCGTTCCACGTGCGAGACTTAAGCAACACGGTTCATTAGCCCGTTAATGAATTTTCAACACTTTAACACCCCAGCGCCTCGGAAATATAACCAATGAACTCATTTTCACACTCGGCTGACTCGTGTCTTCGCGTAGGCCCATCCTTTGCCCGCCGCACCATTGCTTGCTCGGCAAACAAGTGGCAAGTACGATGAGGGGGCGAAGGAGGTAAGGGGATCCAAGGGAGACCAAGGGGCACCCATTGACACACCGACAGCTCGTATATCATCTACTTCCAGCCGCTTCTTAGAATATTCATAAATTCTCGCCAGAGGGCTACGAGAGGTTTATTTAGCAGTGGCGATCCTGTTGTCGAGTGGCTCAAGTCATTTGGAATTCAAGTGGCGCGTCGGTAAGTAAGAGGCTCTACTTGACCGACCGAGCTATGAACATACCGACTGCGAATTCGGAGTTTTCCTCGAGTGCCTCTGCACAGATGTAACCTCGCGGCACGGTAAAGATTTTCTATAAGAGAGCAGGCATGTACCTTGCGTAGCTAAACATGCACGAAAATTTCCCATGAAAATTGATGCATTGCACGGATGATGACCAACTGACTGACCAATGCATATACAATATCTGCGAATGAGTTATAGATATCTATAAATCTAATAAGACCGGTACTTGAAATAATTGTATGAGGTCCTTAATCATAAGACAAATGACGACTTTTAATTGAAAGAATAAAAAATTCACTTACGCCCCTGAGATGAAGTGGTAGAATGGTTCTAATAAGGTAATCCAAGTGTAATTAAAATTATGGCGGAGGAGCGTAACATCTTAATTGTAAAAAAAAGGTAAAGCTGATTTCAGAAAGAGGTATTTAAATTGTTGCGGAACGGATGTAGAGTAGTCTGTGATTAAAGGTACGAACCGGTTTTTCAGGCCACCTTGTAGTTACGGGACTTGAGGGAGTCTCCAGGTTCCAGCTTCCAGAGATTCAATATCCACGCCCCAAGATATCCCACAGTCGGATCTAATCTGATCTGATACGATTGTGACAGGAAACAGAAGGAAAAGGGTAAAAAGGAATCTAATCTATACCTTGATCCTCGATACCTTGGATACACTATGTAACTTAAATTAATGGCTGGTACCGCGTCGACGGGTAAACAAATTAACAGAGGTCGCTACGCTTCTACTGTTCTCGCTTGATCCTATACCTTCTATGTATATACCTTATATTCAAAATAGAATACAAGACCCGTACTCTATTAGCATTGACAAATAGGCCGGCCATTGCCTTGCAAATGGATTTTCTAAGCTGTTCCGCGCTAACGCGTGTTCTCCAATCTTTCTGTTCGTCAGTTCACCTTTGCCACGTGCTCCAGGAAGCAGAGTACAATCTCAAAAAGAAAATT
Source organism: Trachelus iudaicus (assembly GCA_030142595.1). Classification (NCBI taxonomy): domain Eukaryota; kingdom Metazoa; phylum Arthropoda; class Insecta; order Hymenoptera; family Cephidae; genus Trachelus; species Trachelus iudaicus. The sequence continues at coordinate 1,468,498 of JARQTH010000301.1, read as the reverse complement.
TTTCGACTACTAAATTTTTTTTTAATTTTAACTAAAATTAACCCCTGTTCACTCAATACTTCATATATCACAGAGATCTATGATCAATTTCTAAGAAATATTTGTGTACGCCTAGTGTGTTCTAAAAAATGATATAATTTGTGCTAGTATAACGTAAGTGAAATTGATACTAAAATTTCTCAGTGATATCGCTACATAGTGCAGTTTAAGGTATTAGAACAAAATCCTTGAGAGATTCGCGCGACAATGTGACATGTCTTTCTATCTTCATACTCAACGACGACATCGTTGAGAAAATGTGCATATAAGTATGCGCCTATACGTACTGGCATCCACGCGTACTAAGCGACAGTCATTTGTGAGAATCTCTGTGGAATATAAGTAAGTATACGTAACGAGCGGCAAACCGGGAGAGTTCAGTTGGTCGCGTCGATGTGGACTGCGACAGGAGCCTAAGAGCGTAATACGGTTATACGATGCAGGAGAAGTGCAGAGAAAAGAGGTCTCGAAATAAACCGGCGGTGTGGCTGACCCCTTACACGTATCATGGCTTTGGACTCTTGCGTTACGTACGCGAAAGAGAGAGATGGTAGTATGGTATTAAGTTAAAGAATAAAAAAGAGAAGATGATCAACAGATTTATTTATGTACAATGTATGATTGGTGCGTCGTTGGCCAGCCAGCATTCAGTCGCACTCTCGTATGATCTCATGATTATTTCTGGAGTCTGTCGATACCGATTCGGCGATCGCACATTGAAGAATTCCGCAACGCCACGAACAATTTCGAACCACATACGTGTAACGTACGAAAGATGGCATGAGTAAAATCTGACAGTGACAATTGTCATGACTATCGAAATTAATATATTTAATTATATTTTTTTTTTTTTTATTAAAAAGACTTGCAGGATTTGTAAGCGCGAGACGTATCGTGATGAACGTCACTTGGTAAGGAATATAGAATCATCAGTGGTGTTCATGCGCGTTCCGAGCAGTGAAAATCAACTCGCCAATTTATATACTTTTAGCTCGGATTGTACGGTAAACGGGCAAATTGTGGCTACAATGTTGCACAAACCTGTACAGTCACTCCGCGAACTATAAGACCGTATTAAATTTCCAAAGGCACGCGGAATCCAGTTTTACTCTCCAGACGATCGAGGTTAGTTTTACCGGTACTTTCTTAAGGGATAGCACGAAACCGTACGTTGTCTCGCGGGTAGACAACTCTCTGTGTTACCTATTTTTTTTTCATTTTATTATTTTCCCCTTTGCACTGTCAAATCAACAACGTATTTTATTAGCTACGGTATATCTGGACCAATGTTAAACTGCTTACTGGGACTATTATAGTCCCGACCAAGAGCACCTTCTTCGGATACGGTGAGCGCTGCCTACGTATGTAAATGAAGCAACAGTACAAGTAGCGAATGTCGAAGGTTTGGATGATGGCGGGGGTGGGGGAGGGAGTTAATTACCCGGTCATTAATTATATCGAGAATTTTAATTCTCTCGAATCAGTTAATGGGCAAAGTGTCCTGATACAGATAAAAAGAGACGATACTTGCACCGATCAGTTTCTCTGATAAGAACCATCGATTAAATAATCTAAGCGCGATTAAGACTTTCGATGCATCGCGGCGAGACAGAGAGGGGTCGAAGGGGGGAGGAAGGAAGAGAGAGAGAGAGAGAGAGAGAGAGAGAGAGAGAGAGAGAGAGAGAGAGAGAGAGAGAGAGAGAGAGAGAGAGAGAGGGAGAGAGAGAGAGAGAGAGAGAGATAAAAGATATTTAAAATTTGCTCAAAAATAGAAAAAGGATGAATTAATAAAGAAATCAAAGACCGTATGATTAATTAAACTCTGATATTCCCAAAGCGTTTGTTTGTTCGCTCTTGATCAACAATCCTGGACCTATAACCTTTTTATATTTTGTAACCGAACAGCCCGCAATCGAATGGTTAATTAATTAGAGCGCTTCTCGCTGCTCCGTACAGGTTGTAACGAAATATTTTAATCGTTTCGAAAAATCTTAATCGAATCACCCTGTAGACAGAAAATCTGTCACTCGTTCTCCGCCAAAGACTAACGGCATACGAATTTATGGGCTACCGTCTGCAATTATCTGAGTAATGATTACAACAGCAGCGGCACAAAGCTACCGGGTGTACAGTTAAGATCTCTCCACTTCGGTACAGGTTCTTCTTACTACGATACAGGACCAATCCCCTATAAAACATGTCTTGAAATTTTTCAAAAAGTCAATATCGTCTGATATATTTTGTATGTACGTGTAAGAGAAAAAAAATAAAATTTGCAGTGATTACCTAATAAGTTGATAGCAAAGACTACTCAAGGATCGTTTCCCGAAAAAAAAAAATGCAGACAATTTCTAACGATATGAACATACGACGCTATCAGCGTCCCGACGCCTTATCGCATCGGTCATATCCTTGTCTGTGAAATACCTACTACCTATCTCGGCTTAATAACCGTCATGGGGGCAAATGTCGGGATACGCAGAGGGGATATCAGGTTCACTTGAACGACCTTGTAGATTGACGAATGACAGCTAATGACGAACATCATACGTGAAGGATTAAAAATTTTTGTTAATTACCAACATTAAAAATTACTTTGAGTTCATCCACAGTTACACATACCAATGCTCCTCGTACAAAGAGCACTATGATAATATTTGCTACAAAAAAAGTTACGAGGGGTACCAATCGTCGTGGAATAAAAAAAAAAGTAGATTGAAATCGTTCAATTACGTAACATTGATTAGATAGAATGGCGAATTAAAAATATAACATTGACCTTCGTTTCTTTCTCGAATCGTCACGACCTACCTAGACTAATGTTAAAATATAAATAATGTCCGCACAAATAATAATGATCCATCGATCAGTTCAGTTATTCAGGCAAATCTCATGTACTTTGAGATGAACGCAGACTAAAAAGATCATTAGATCAATCGAATTATCGCTAGATCGACAGATCATACTCGCCTGTTTCTATTGGCTGGAATGATGTACGATACGTGTGTCCTCGCGATGCAAGTGACGGAAAAATATTACCGATAAGAGATAACAAAATACGTGCCGCGAGATCGTGTCAAAGAGCGCGCCATTCGCGGCTGCCACTTGCACTGACGTTATCGCAGTGAAGTAAAACAATTTATTGCAAAAATGTAACATATTAAGCGCACCGAACGATATAATGTGTACACTGTACATAAACATGTTATCTCGTTTGCCACAGCGATACATGGTATATTAATACATCATTCGTCGCTGATACGACCAGAATGACCTGATAATATTCGAAATATAATTTCCCCTTTACGTTTTCTACTAGCTTTCACTATTTGCTCGGTAGTTCCTCCTCGCGTCGTGATTCTGGCTAAATAGAAAAATCTTTGCTCTTCAATTGGGACGTAAAAACTGTTCATTTTCATAATCGTCTTCATGACGGCTGCCAACGCGTCTTAATGGTGACGCTAAGCAAACGTCTCGCAGCTAACAAACGTTCTGCCAGTAGCCTCCTGATAGCTGCAGGCAATGAAAGGTTCTTTGACCAGATTGCATCGAATTTTTGTATTTATTTCTCAGGAACATTTTCCAATCGCAAATAGAAACACCCGATACATTTTGCATGGGTCGATCGTGGATGGAGCATACCTTTTTTTTCCCCCCTCTATCTTCCAATGTGAAAATCGGATAAGGGAGCACATATGGTGATAAAAAAATGTTAATACAAGGATTTGGTTCATTTTATTAATAAGCAACGATAGTGACACTACGATAATTCGCGAGATAACGCGAGTAGGCCAACGTGATCAATGACTTTAAAGATTTATCGCGAATCGTACTTACGGGCTAGTTCACCCAAGGCTTTTAAAACGACCTCGGGTAGTACGTAACGAAAGATGTAACATGTAAAAATGAATAATCTTTCTTATTTTCCATCTATCGATTTTTCGCCCACCAACTGTCGGACTGTCGATATATAATTCTATTGAAATTAAAAGAAAACATTCGTATGCAACGACGCGTCCAAAAAGACATGTGAATATAAATTTGAATCCGATACAAAACGATTTCGAATATCAACTAACGACCTTTATCCCTGACCTCGGAAATAATGAACTCTTCGGGATCTCAGAAATTCACTCGTTTTACATAGTTACCAACAGTATCATATACATGCATGGGACAATCTTCATCCCATTTTTTTTTTAATACCCGATCATTATTCATCCTGACCATCTCCTGATCCCACTTCCATTCGCGTTACGCGTGACCCCAAGGAGGCCGATTCTGCATCTCATTTGCTCCGACGCACCAAGGGATGCTGTCAAGTCCTACCAACCTTCCACATTCATAAACCGAGCCAAACATTCTTATTTCTTCGTCTTACCAGCGTACCAACCTAACGCCAACTATACGCGTGCCTGTCTATCTAGCTGTTTGGTCCATGGTGCGCGGTTTCAGCCGCGAGGAAGATAGATGGTGCCGAATGAGAAAGCTGTAACGGCGCTACTTTGTACAGAGAAACATATGTATAAGTTACAAGTGTGTCACGGTGGGATACGAGTGAGATTGTCCGAGGTTGGCAATGCTCTTGAGAGAGGGAAGGATACATATTGTATATAATAAAAAGTAGAAGAGAATCAGAGTACATTCTCCAACGACGAAGCATATACATCTACCACCATTCTGCCATGTATCCACATCCGGTTGACGTCCACCGGAGTATGCACGTGCACATAGGTAGTGCTGGGTAATAGAAAAGAGTGGGGATTACATAATATACATATATTTACAATCATTTAAGTCATTCAGCGATGTGTACGATTGACTTGGTACAAACGTATTAAGTTACGCCTGTACTTACTTACCTTTGTATCTCAAGCGTTAAGATGGTAGCGATGCGTGTACATGCACGCGTGTCATGCGCATATGCACAATTCTTGAGAAGTGCGTAACCCTAGATGGTACTGGCTGATAAACAAAAGAGATATAAGTAGAGAACGCGAGAACCGAACAAGTTCTTCGCGCATTGTGTACGTGATGTATCGAGGATGCACAGCAGGTTAATACGATACTTTGTACTGCCTCGCGAACCAATGTACAGTACGTGCGATGACGAAAGCGTGAAAATAAAAATATACGGGATAAACTGCGATCGGTACGTCAGCGTATGGGACTGAGTTACTTTTGTGGGAACTAGAATCACGTGTGCTATATGGAAATCTGTTCGTGCGATGAATACGAATTAACTTTGAAAATACTGACGAGCTTGATAAATTTAGAAAATATTTATTGACACGCTCGGTGAGATATATGTTTTCCTATATTCGTGACGAACTCACCACCCGAAAGGTGGCTCTACCATAAAGCAGACAGTAATTTTGTCAAAGACCTATTTCCAAGACTCACAACGGCAAGATGTTTTTTTTTTGTTAAACAAAATTTTTGTACATGTCACGTTGATTCTCTAACCTGATCTAAAGTAACGAAACCATTTCTTGGTCCGTCATAACTCCGAATGTCTGGCATAAAATTTTTTTGGAAAGTTCGGTGTGAACGTCGCTTTGTAGTTCTGATAGTATACGTTATACGGCAAAATACTTCCAGACCCGTCCTGGAACTTATCGAGTGTCCTGATAACTAATAATACGCAACAGAAAAAGTTTTGAAACTTACCCTTCAACAAATTAATATTTTTTTAAGCTTTGCGATACTCCGTTGGTTTTTGGAAAAATAATATATGCATTAATATATCTTTCTGTGATTTCGCATGTCGTTACTTATGGAAACATTGTGGGAGGTTACTTTTGATTCCAGCAACGATTCAACATATTGGGACACTCGAGGTTATGTAGTATTGGAATTCTTCGTACAGGACTTCAGCTAAGACTTAATAATTGGTATGATGAGGAATTTTCTTTTTGACAATGATTGATAGTGTTCTTTAACAACGTATGGAATACTGCTAATTTTAAGAGACTATAGTTTCATTCGGAATTAGCTACGGTGCCGATCGCTGCTGCATTGCTATTTCTGCTGGTACAGTCCCTGCGGAAATTTCACTGACTCGAGATAAAGATTGGCGTCGCGACGCTGGGATGACTGCCCGAAGTCGTTTTTTTTTTTCGAAAATTGTTAAGATTAAAGAAAATATATTTATTTTAAAAATTTTACAATTCTGTATAACGGTTAAACTAACCGGATTATATTAATTGTATTATGCTGTATAATATATGGTGGTTAAAATTTCTTTAAGATCTTTAAGGTGATATACACGTCACTTCAGGTTTGCACAAATGTGAATCAAGCTTTCCCTCTGACGCAATTGAACGACCCGATCAGCGAGAGAGACTTATGAAAATAAAAATATTGATCGATGTGTAGTACTTATTAACAGCCTGAATAAGAAATGTAATATAGACACCTTCCTGCATCTATAACCCGTAGGTACGTTACGCTCGAGGAAGTTTAATATGTTATCAAGATTTTATTACCGTCAACTGTAACACAGAAACCGGAAAAGTATAGAAAATACTTGTCCGATTGCTAACAAGAAAAATCACTGATGCAGCATCGCTTTTCCAGTTGATAAACATTAGATTTAACATTTATTATTGCTTCATAAATTTACCATTTTTCGTTATATAAAAGAAAGTCAGTAAAAATTTTAATTTTACAACTCTCAAGTATGAGATAATATATGAAATCCATCAGGATTATTATCGCCTATAAAATTTTCACGATTTATATTACACACACACACACATATATATATATATATATATATATATATATATATATATATATTCATTATAGAAAAATGCCGACTAACCTTTGTACTTCTGACTTAGCAAACACATTTCTGATTCGTTCAAAGCTAAGGATTGCAGGCTGATAGTAAAGCAAGTTTTATCGTAAAGTCTCGACGTTATTGCTTGCTTCGGCTTGGTTCACCTCCTATAACTTCCTATATCCTGCTAACAGTCGTTTCGCTCAAGTTGCCAAACGCAAAACACACACGTTACTGAATCCAAGAAAAGTTTTACAGCTTTAAGTCTGTACAGTCGAAACTATAGCTCACCTATCGAGATTATAACTGTCTGTGTGCGCGTGTGTGTGTATATACCTAACATAGATAGAAGACTCATGAGTATCTCTACGAGTTCACGTCTGTTTTCCAGCTGTTCGATATTCCTCGATACCCTTATGATACTGTACCACGATCTCCAATGTGCGAAGAGTTGACCGGAATGAACCCTGAAGACCGACACACATATGAGCTCTCCACTGCGTTTGCATTATTCGCGAATAAACGACACGTGTATCTTAATGAGCTCATTAGGAAGGCAATGTCAACTAAGTAATTTCATAAGTACAAATTTCAAATTCAAATTGGAGCATGGAGTAAGCATTGCTTACGGGTTACGAAAAAAATGGATGATTTTTCGATCATTTCGAGGGGGCGAAATATGTAAAGTGTCTGGGCAGAAAGTGAAGTTGGAAAAATCGACGAAGAAATAATTGGATTGCATGTGAGTTAATTAACGAGATTTATTGAAAAGGACAATCCTAATCTCTGTGAATGAGTGGTTGAGTGAGTGACAATAAGTGGTAGGGCCGTTGAGTAGAGAGGGTTCGAGGGATCGTTTTAGCCGATTGTTGTATCGTAATAATGATTTAAGAGGTGCTGCACTGTTTGATAATACTATGTGTTGACGTAAGAAATTTATGAGATCGTTACGTAATTTTCAGCGATGCGTGACTATGTAAGTGCAGAAAAATTAATGGCGTGTGTCGTCTTAATATCATAATAATGGATTTAATTAATGATCTCGCTTATGAGTGGTAACACGCAGGTGTACTTTATAATAAGGGTTCACTTGTGAGAGCGCCTTTACGAGTACAGTGTGCATCGACGCATACCGTTAAATCATTTTATTCTTCACTTGATAATCCAATTTATCAGCGAAGGCTCAAAGATTCACTTTGAATCGTTTCGCTTTATGCTCGTTCTGCGCTTATCAACATCGGATAACGATCTCATTTCTTTAATATGATATCAACGCGTTTTTATATACGGTAAAGAATAATTTTTTAATTTGATAAAAAGGAAAAATATTACACGTTAATTCAGACGCTGATGTAACGATGATCATTGGTCAAGATAATCCATTGGTCGATAAGGATGAACGTTCGAACCAAAAATTCGAATAGGCTCAGGAGTCGTGAAATTCGGTAGAAAAATATTCAAAGGAGAAAGGATAAGAGGTATAAAAAAATATGGTGTTGTTGGCCTCCACCTCGTAATTTAGCAAAAAAAAAAGAATAACCGGTTTGCGGTACATCAAAAAGTGTTGAGGTGCCTTCCTGTTGAAAATTCACGATATAAGTGGGCCCACTCGACAGGACATTTGGGTCCGTATATATTGTACTTGATTGCGGTCCAGTCAAACATATCGAGAATAGAAATATTTGGGACATTCACTCGACTGTTGAACCATTCGAGAGTGGCCTGACTACGTGACTGCCCGAATGATTTTGCATGAAAGAACCAAACGGTCGAGAGATCGAGAAGCAGCTACGTCAACCAGGAACCATGGTAAAAATTTCTTTCTCTACCCACTTTTGGTCTTCTGGTCCTTCTTTTATTTCTCTTCAACACGCACACTGAGGCCCAATTATATCGACTCTTCTTTCCGTTGGTAAGAAAACTGAAATACCTTAGCTGTAATGAGAACCTCGTATAATTTTCACTGACATGCTCTTGGGATAATTGAGGTCCACCTTCTGGGATTGGTAGCAGCAAAATGTACGATGGTGGGCCTTATTGAAAAGATTTATCCATCAAAATAACTTCCTTGCTGTTGCAAAACGTAGGAATTGAATTCACTGGGGTGCGCTCAGAAATTTAACTCATTGTCACAGTAATTTGGGCAAGTTGCGTTTCTTTTTATTATCGTTATTATGAAGAGAATAGAATGATACTAGAGTCGACTCTAGCGAGGTTTCGGTTTCAGCGAGGTTTTAAAGCAATTTTAATTTTACTCGGAAGGAAGTTGGCTCTTATTGAATAATAACATTTTGAGAATAACATTTTTCGATATTTCAAATGCCGTGATTTTATATAATTTTCATATTTCTTTTTCATTTCAATCTTATTATCGTGATTTGAATTAGTCATGAGTTATGACACGAGTTGCTGTTTTAAAACTTGCAATAATCTTTTTCCCACGAGGTCTTGGTTCTTCCGCTCGAACCATTACTTGCACACGATGAGTTCCAACTCAACCGGTTCGGAATCTGATTCAGTCGAGACGTCAATGTCAACAGACGTTGTTAGTTCTCATTTCTTTAAGTCAATGACGATCATTGTACAAACAGTGAATGACTGTCATGTACCATGAGTTCCCAATCTTTCTTCTTCTGTACCGTCATTCGGATTTTTGTACCCTTTTAACTTTTTGTATCTCCAAGGCCGTTTAATGTTTAAAATGTTAATCAGCTAGTTCAGTGAAACTCCATTAAAGAAGCACGTGGCTATATGTAATCACGTGCGATTATTACTATGTGCACGCGAACTAAACTACTGTTTATCGAGTAACGACAAGCTGTGACGCCTATTGCACATTCAGGGGACGACTATAGTATTATTCTTAAGCCATAAAGCCCCATTAGAATGACTCAAGCCTCATAATTAAACGTTAATAATTAGAACTGTAGTCAATAGTACAGTCGGTATTTACCATATCAAAAGAAAAAAGAAGGTATCGAAAGAATATATATCTAGTTAACGAAAATATGTGCAAGTAATTAAATCGAAATTCTTACGTACGATCTACAAATGATCTGCATACCACAGTGGACAAAGTCACTAAGTTTAGTGAATCCAATTGCAAGTAGAGTAGTCCAACTGTTCAGCTGGCACAGACTAGCTGGCATAGTAACTGACCCTAGTATGTACGTAGCCCTATGTATAGTCTGGCCAAGCGTTGACTATCGTTCCGTGAATCCACTTCGTCGAGTAAGGTTTACGATCGTCCTCATCCTCTCGTCTGGAACCGGTGATCCCCTTTGGCCATCCACGGAGCCGCTTCACCCTGGAGACGGATTTTTGCTAAGTACCTACAAGTCTCTGTTGGATTCATAAAAGCGAAGACTGTCTGGAGTAGATCGGTGCCACGAGAGTGCTTTCAGCTCTTTCCTTGCTATTCCTTAGTTGCGTATCTGGGAATACAAATAAGTTACGGTAAATTTTATGCTTTTCTCGTGATAAGACATTTTTAAGAGAACACAGATAACCGATCGTGCAGAGCTACTTTATCATTCGTGAACAGGATGTGCTGGAGGCAGAAATTAATTTTGGGAAAGAATTATGTGGCGAGCAGTCCTAAAGCGTGTGAAGACCTTTTTGAGATCTTCGAACACGTGTCCATCCGTGAGAACGCATGAGAATATTTTTGCGTGGCAACTCCATTTTACGACTTGCAGACTGCCTCGACGTACACCAAGAAGATACGCGTTGGTGAGGGTTTAAAACTTTGTCCACCACTTTCATAGCTCCCTTTTATTCACTACCTGGTCATTCTCCTGCGTTATCTCCATCTTCTTCTAACTACCGACTTCACTCCACATCACACTACAGAGAGACCTTACGTGCACGTACGGACGCACGCCATGACGTTCAGTACCGTTCTGTACGTTAGTAACCACAGACGCACGTTCGCACGCACCCACCACACAGTGCCAAGTTTTATGCCGAACGCACACAAACGCGATATGATAATAGACAACCCTTTGTATGCACTGATACTGCAAGGCTACGTCTCCGAAGAGATGCTGAGGACTTGAGATTCCTCCACTGATTCGAGTGATTAAGATAGTTTCCTTAAGATTTCTTTCGATGACATATCATTTTCCAGATTACGTGTCACACTATCCTTCTTGCAAATATACCAGACTAGAGAGACCACCGTACGACGAACTCCATTAGTTCACCAAATGACGTGACAATAAAACCAACTTAAAATGTATAAAGTTATTCATGACAAACGTACCACCCGAAGGTGGTTCTGCCATATAAAACAGTCAGACAAACTTGAGATCGTACGTTTGTTGAGAATAACCCTGTTTACCGTCTATCAAATGGTATTCTTTATCTACTCCACCGTCAGCCGATGTTCCCTCTATCGACAAAGCGTGTCGCGTGCTCCTGTTTACATTCTCCGAGACAGTGTTACGCTTATAATCTTGAAATAGTCGCGTAAGGCTCCACCCCTGCGACGTGCGGTGCCCCACCGTGACTACAGACCTGGTGAACCTCTCAACCAATTGCAGAAGTTGCCACTTGCCGGGTACAGCCTCGAGGCGCCCTGTCACTGATGACGTAGAATGCGCGCGCGCGCATCGTGCACGCTACACCTTCGTAGATGTAACCACAAAACCCCACGTACGTTACACCAGAAGTCCCATCTTCCGAGCGAATTCAATTGAAAATCTCCTTGGCATACGACGTGCCTACCTCTGTCACGAACTCTTTAAAATACAGTCCGGCAACTGACTAGAACTTCACATTTAAACGCGTCAGAATCAGATTCCGAGTCAGAGCCAGTAGTATGCTCCGCGTGAGGACTACTATTCGGTTGAGGTTCCCTGAACGTCCCCCCAGGAGCGCGCCACCGTCGCACGCGAATCGTACCCCCTCTCACTATAACTGTGCCTCACCTCTCCGTCGTGGGGCTGCCCCTCCATCACCCCGAACCGCCTGGCCTTGCAGTAAGCGATCCTCCTCCCCGTCGCGCCCCACCAACCCGCCAACGTTCCTGGCGACCAACATGCATTTTGTCGGCGTGCCACTGCTACCAGTACTCTTAGTAAGTTACGGACTGCATACTGGTGAGCATCGACGTACGTCTCCACGATTTTTGCCGGTCACACGCTGTCTCATTCCGGATAATTTTACCGTTCGCGTGGATCATACGTCTCTTCTGTTCTCAATCTGTTCTTTCCTTCTCTCTACCTACCACTTTTTTTAGTTAATCTCTGCGTCCGTTTTTATCTCTTCGTCTCTTCTTGCATGCTTTTTTTAACCATGCTGTTATCACGTCTGTGCTGTATTGCTACGTAGTGCTATGGAACGTTTATTTCTACTATCCAAATACGACATCACTGTTGCTTATGTATCGTGTGGTTCTATTTCGCCGGATATGTAAGTTCCGTTTGCGGTCAGAAGTAATAGCAGTGTGTACCGGCTTATACACGAGGAAAACTAATCACATAGTTGCATATTGACACGAGAGGATTTGTAATTGATTCTTATCGATTTGTCTCTCTGGATATTCTTGGCTGCTAATAAAATGAAGTGATAACGATTTTGTCATTGGACTTAACAATTTGTTATACGAATGTCATTAGTATTTATTGTGCGGTAGTGGTGCAGTGACTGATGAAAACTATGACTGTAATATCTTAGATTGAAGAAGACCAATCTGAGTCAGACTGGCGGTTTTTAAAAGCTTCTTGCTGGCACACGTGCTGAAGATCGAGAAAAAAGGAAAGAGGAATGGACAAAAATAATAGTGCGCGGTTCAGCGTTCGTTCGATGACAACTCGTGATAAACGTCACACATCCAACGATACGACTTGCTGATCATCATCTTCTGGAGGATCCCGATATATAGTGAGATAGAGCCTATATCGACTGCACAAGACTCGATTACGATTTGCCAAAAAAAAATATATGATAACGTGTTACAGTTAGCAGTTCCATTTCGTAGTTCTCTATTTGAAACTATAGCAGAAACTGCAGGACAGATCTATCCTTGTCAATCGTTCTACTTGGATCGTTGTGGATCAATTTCTTTTTTTACGTTTTCGTCAAAGTTTTTCACTTAGATCGATGATATCTATGATCCATATTGGTAATTGTACTAGATTCGTCATTGTAGGAGAATAGTATTATGACGTTGAGAATATAGTTTGGTGGGAATAACATGGCGGCTTTTTACTTGGCCGGGACCTTTAATCTTTCCCGCGTGAACTACAATGTATTTATCGGCACGATATGTATTGTAAATATTCGAAGCTCTGGACTGAACTGTAGAATCAGTCAACTTTTTTGACATTTCATTTATAAAATTATGCGAATTACTTTATACTGATATTTTTTTTCATTCGTTGCCCATCGCGGGGGGTTGAACATTATTTGAATCTTGTTGAAACGACGAGGAATTGTTTTCTTTTGGGGCCCACTCTCTATTTATTTTTACGTTTCCAACACAAACTGAACCCGGGTAATGTATTCGATTTTTCGTTGAGCTGTAAACAAAACTTTTAGTACATTTTTATTTGTGCAGTTTAAAGAGTTTGGAAAAGTTGGATTCGGATGGGCTCTGCAGAATTATACTTGCTAATAAACTTCCGCGAAGGGGCGTTAGATACACCCCGCAAGAGTGTTTACAAATTGAAGCACGCACGAGTACTTGTGGGCTAAACAATGTTGCTGGCTCTAGGCCTAATACCATCCGACGGTGACTGTGGATAAGTGCATTCGCTTGATGCCTTTTCCAAGTTTAGCTTAGACGGCAGCGACCGGATTGACAAAAGACGAATGGAACTTATTTTTTAAAAATAGACAAAAAAAGCATTACGTTTAACAGATAAAAAACTGTCAGTAGCAACGTTAAACACTTTTGAAATTTATTTTTTTTTTCACCACAATACAAAAAAAATATTTTACAATTTATTCCAGAATCAAGAACACTTGGTCCATCTCAAATTTCCCAAAAGCATTCCCATGAAGGTCGGGCTTCTTTGAGTATTCCTGAACGATCCGGAATTTTAAAGGAAAAAGTTTTAAAAAAAACTCTTTAGTAAGATATGTGCAATAAATGACCGTGTAATGATAAAATAAAAATCAAGAGTCTATGACAATGATAAAAGAGATTGTGTATAATTTCAAAAATGTTGAACAATCGGGTTTAACCGAGTGACAAGTCGGTGAAGTGTCAATAAACGTATCCATAGATACTTATACGTATGCGCGCATACAGCTTAAGCCAGTGATAAAAATAATTCCAAGGATTGTGAATAGTGAAAATGGATCCCGGTGAAGATATATTATCCAATCGAATGGAGTCGAACGCTTCCTCGTCCTCGAATTCGACTCTGAGTCCGCGTACACCACCAAACTGTGCACGCTGTCGAAATCACAGGTTAAAGATTCCTCTTAAGGGTCACAAGAGGTACTGCAAGCACCGTTACTGCATATGCGAAAAGTGTCGACTGACTGCCGAGCGACAGAGGGTGATGGCTGCACAAACAGCCCTAAGGAGAGCACAGGCGCAGGACGAGGCCAGAGTTCGGGGACCGGAAGAGGTTAGTCTTTCCTTGTTCCTTAGGGAAGTGAGCTTGCTTAAAAACATACTATTCGAAAAGGATTGGTTGATCTTAATAGTGACTATTGCCAGCAGGTGGATCCAAGACCCCTAGCTGCAGAGGGCAATTGCTTAACGTCGGTACCACAGCCGGCGAGAAGTCTGGAGGGTAGCTGCGACAGTAGCAGTGGAGATTCGCCCATCAGTAACCACGATAGCAACGGGATCCACAATGGTATAAGGGGTGTAGTTACTGTACCAGCCTCAAGGAAGATGCCACCACTGCATCCGCAACCTACGACCACGACACACGTACCCCAGTTACAACTTGGTAAGTCATCTGATCCATCTGTCAACTTATATCTACGCACTCGTCCTGTACAATACAATAATAATAAAACTGTCAAACGAGAGAAATTGTTGCTTCGTCTAAAAGTTTTCGGCCACCGTTCGTTCGTTGCTGTCAAGTGATGACTGGAGTTAAGCGCTGTGTACATATATATTACTGGTGTCAGGTGATCGCAACATCTGCACTTTCTATAATTTGGATTCGCAAGCCGAAGGCTCGAGTAACGTATGATTTTCGAGAAATTGAACATTCTTAAGAAGTTTCACGTAAGACCATTGCACGGAACATGTGTTAGAGTCAAAAAAGAAGGATATCGATGGACATTCTAGACAATCTGTTTAGTATCCTGCATCACTCTTGTTCTTTGTTGCATCACGTGTACAATCTAAGGAATTAATAAACAGCTCACCAAGTACGCGCGCACATGCACGTTGAGTCATGAAATACCGTAAGTTTATTTCTGTAAGCAGGGTGTATATTTGTGTTTACCAACAGCCATGTTGTCAGAGATACACATTCGGAACGGATCTGTCCTACCTGTTGCATAGGATTCCTTGATTCCTCGGTGTTCTTGCGAAACTGGCCCCAACCTCCCAACCCCCGCTTGAGAGAAGCACGGAACAGCGGGAAAATTGAGAGGACGGTCTTAACCCCCTTGGTTCTATCAGACACGGAGAATGTGGGATTAATATTGTCAAAGGTCATTGCTTCGGGCTTCAACCCTTAACCTTGAAACTTTCTCCTCTAACCTTCTGGCTCTAGCCCTCAAGCCGCAACCCTGGACCTGTCATTAAATTCCCCTATATTTCTACGAATGCGTTGAATCCCCTACCTTTTCCTATATTCTCACCGTTACGTTCACCCTCATAATCGAAATAAGGGTTCAAGACAGGAAATTGCTTGATTCTTAGATTCTATGCATACCCACTGTATTCTTATGGTGGTTACGTGATATTTTATTGACACTGCTAAGCCAAGCGTCTCAACTGACAGCGTTGACGGTTCCCAATGTCAAGAAATACCCATCTTGAGGCTTGGGGTTATATTGCTGATCTTGCTTCAAAAAAACATTAAGAGAATCGTGCATCGTTCTCCCGGTACCCATTTGGATGGAGATGTCTCTTTATGTGGAATACATGCTGGAAGATCTAGTCTGATTGCAAGTGCACAAGACAGAGAGATACATATTAGGTAGAAAGAGAAATGAAGGAAGACGGGATGAAGAAGACAGAGGGAAAATAAAAGGATGGAAGATCACGAATAGCAGTACGAATTCCTTTATAGATCGGATCCCCATGCACTTGGAACTCTTGGTCTCTGTGTTTCGTTTCTTTCGGTCTCCTGCGTCAACCATGTTTTATATTACGTAAAACCATGGGAACAAAACGGATTACATATTTTTGTCCCGTGTTCTTGCACCATTTATACAGATAGTCTCGCTTCAGTCTGGATCCGATTTTGAAGATATGCCCGAGCGATATTAAAAGAAGACAAGTCGAGTAAAGGATACGTAATAGATCTTCTCTCGTGGTGCAATGAAGTAATTTAAACAAATGATTCCATAGTCTCTTGGTGTGATTTCGACGTGTACTTATTCTCTTGGACAAAGGTAGTTGTTAACGGTATACGAGGAATTCGTGAGCGCCAAGACGCCGCGAGAACACAAGCAAAGAATCCACGAGCATCGCAGTCGAGGCTCTGCCAATATGGCCGACTGTGACGCTTATGTCAGTTCCCGTGGCTTTTACTGTTTTACATCAGCATACACTAGGGGTCTGATATTCTTGGCTTTGCTTGCCCGCTTGCTCTGGGCCTTATAATGACGCGAAATAATTATAGAATAAATAATAATTGCGAGATAGTGGGACCTCCTTCGATGCGAGGAAGAAAGACAAAGAACAAGGAACTGCATTCATCCTCTTCCGTGGAACGAACGTTGACGCCATTTGCCGTTTTGTCGTTTCTCATTTGTCGTTAAAACGTTCAAACGATCGAACGAACGTGGAGGAATACCTCCGAACAAACCCGTCCCTGTACGTAATCCTCGTAGCCTTATCGTTACTGCTGATTATATTCTCTGAGATATTTCATTTTTCATCTGGTTGCAACGATCCGCGTCATTATTTTTCTTCTACTTCATTTTCATTCCTCTACTTTTTCTTTCCGGTTACACCCGCCGAAGTCACTCGGTACAACCTTCTTCCGTCGCTGGACCCCGTCGAACGTGTCTCTGTTACCAGATTCGTTTATTTTTCTTGAAAATTCGCCGCGTTTCCTAACGGGACAGTCGCGTCGCTTCGCCGCAACCGAGTTTCGACGAAATTCAAGCCACTCTTTCGCTTCACAACACGGCCGAATGTTAACCCTGCTTTTACGAGGCACCCTATTGGCCAGCGGGACATTCGAAGCCGGCTAATATAATACCAACTTATAACTAAAGCCGAAACCTAGGAGCAGCGACTGGATTTTACGAGCGAGTTCGCTTGAAAATTATCGTTATTTTACTTTCCTTTAGTGAAATAGTCTCTCTTTGTGAATCGTATGCATTATACCTATATCGTCATCTTAATTATTCGGTTAGACTCCGTGATTTCATTCTCCCTTCGTTTTCCTTGTTACATTCCGAGAATCCTTTGTCCTCCTTACCGTATCTCTTTTTATTTCTGAGGTTAGAGCCTTCGATTGTTATTTTATGTATTAATTTTTTTTTTTCATTAATCGTACGAACCTTTCGAACCGTTTCCATTGAATTTTTAAGATTCAAGCTTTTCAACGAATGATATTTGTTTATGGGATTATCGCCGACTGATAGCAATATCAAAGTGAAGCAATGTGACATCAGCGGCCAACACGGGATACGGGATAGGGAAAGTGTAATGGGGATAGGGAGAGGGGATGCACTGGGTGCGGATCGCGAGCCTGGACCAAGGGTGATTATACGAGTAATGGGGTTGTAAAGTCGGCTTTACGAGCTTGCATTTCGAGGCATTGAGTGCGGCTTTTAATAACCTATCACTCGTCATTACTCGCCGGCAGACTTTGCTCGCGAAAACTTCGTTCTACCTGCGGGTTTTACTTCCACGCACGAATGCACCATTAATGCTTATCTTTTATCTTTGTAATCCTTCAGTACGAGTGATCGTCTTCTGGTCATCGCTGCGTATTACGTGTGGAGCCAATGTCTTAACCTGCATTTTTTTTTCCTTAGCTTACTTTTCCATTTTTTATCTCTTTCGGTTATTGATGCTTTTGCGAAATGTATTTTTTTTTTCGTGGATATGGGTAATATGTGATTCAGGGTAGTGCAAAAAATATTTTTTCATTTAAATCGAAGAAAAACGTATATAACCTTAAACGGTCCGGAAATTTCTCTTTGTCGCAGTACCGCTAACGCACATTGGTTTCACGCTACTTTTTCGGCTGACTTTTACGGCGTCAAGTCGGCCGCTTTTCGGAATGTCACTTAACAGGAGCCACCCTTGTTACTAGACGCGTCGGAGAAGTCATTTCGGGTCGCGTGGCACTGGGGGTTGGTTTTACGATTCTCGAGGGTTCATCGGGTTACTGGGATAGTCCTTTCGACTTGGCCATCTCTTTTCTCTCCTTTTTCCGTTTCTCCGCTTTTCTTTCGCTCCCCTTCATTCACCCTGAGACCCTTACACGAGCGATGCATTTTTCCACGAAATTCCTGATTTCCCTAGGAAAATTTTCTACCCTCTCCCCTCCTTCCCCTCCCCGCCCCTTAACCTCCCACTGACACAACTCCATTTACTCATTCATCAAAAACGATCAATAGAGTCATTACACTCGGCAGAATCTATCCTTTATTTAAGATATTTCTTGCGTGGATAAGGGAGAATCATCCCCCACAACCCCCCACGATATAGATGGTGGTGGTGGTGGGTAGGATGGGGTAGTTTAAAAGTTGAGAAACATAGGTGAATTTTGATAGTTGAGTGGGCGGGGCAAGGGGAAGAGGAATGATTCCCATCTGGCAATGTAAATAATTATTATTATCAGTCATCAAGACTCTTCACCTTCAAGATTCTATATCTGGGACTTTTGTCGCAGGCAACTTATATCGATTTCTTAATCATTCATGGCGAACCTTATCTTTCCTTATGACTTTTACGTACAAACTTCATTGTCACTGCTGGTATGGTTGCTATTAGTCCAATGTGGATAAGGGATAGGAATTAATAATTCAATTGTAATCGATCCCGCTCATTGCGATTCTGAGAGACTTTCGTGGCGGGGCTGCACTTCTTGCGAATACGGCACTGAGCGAGCGGCGGCTGCTCGGAATTCTAGTAATTTTCAACAAGGTCGCAAGCCGCGATGTTTCTCCACGTGACTTTTGCTATTTGCGCAATTGCGATCGCTTAGATGCGTGCCGGCCCTGTGGAACTTTCTTGATCCTCGATTATATTAATACATTTTGCTCGTACGTATGAAACATGTGGCACTGTTACTTTTTTTTTCACCGTGGATTTGTTACGTAGTAACAATTATTGATTAATGCGTCAAAGTTGCGTGTTGTGTATGGTAATTGAGAGATTTATATTTTCTCAGATTTTTTTCTCTTTTTCTTTTATCTTAGACTCTATAACGAGACTCAATGAATTTGATTGATTTTCTTTTTTTAATTCTCTTAAATGTCTTTTCTATCGGTGCATTGAAATTCCATGGATGCTCATTGGCAATGGTTACATTGCTGGTATTATATTGCACGCGTGGTTACGCAATTACGGCAATTAACATTAATGCATTTTTGTATTGGCTACTACAATGTACAGTGGCGCTGTCGTTTTGTATTTTTATTTTATACTTTTCGCTGTGTATATATATATATATATATATAAAGAAATTCACTCGAATTTTCGGAAAGGCAATTGCAGGTCCAATTTGAAATACTGAAGTACTGTCGAATCTCGAATCTCTCAAGAATCGATCCTGGTCGTGTCACGGCCGTAGGAAAATCTCACGAGCGAAGCACTGGGCACGTTTTCGCTTAGCCATTTCGTCGACTTCGGTTCAAAGTTCACCTGAGCAGTATCAATAGAGTTCTTTGAAGTTAATCAGCTGCGCGACAGGAAATAGTACATTTCACGAAGTGGATTGATAAATCGATAACTTTGGAACATCTGATAGGTTATCGATTATCAACAGCAATATAATATATATATATATATATATGTATATACATACACAGACCCTGCTCTATAATCCATATCGATTTCTAAACACAAAAAATTTTACAAAATTCATTTTTCATTAACCACACAAAAACTCCCGATGAATCATCAGTGACATCATCTCTTGAATTAAAGAAGCATCCCCATAGGTTCCCGCGATCATCCACTTCACAGTCGCGGGTCGTGTTGAACGATGCGAGAGTTATGTTCCACCCCATAGAGAACAGTGTGAGTGACCCTTTAGACCGTGGTACTTAAACTTGGATGGAATATCGAGTTGCTAAATGAAATATGGAGAAGTCACATAGCTTTGTCATAGATGGATTTGTGTTACAGGACTCATCATTGGTTATAACTAATATATATGTTATGGGAAACCATAGAAGGTGTACGACGTGTTACTTGTTTTATATATATATTTACACACACACGCGAAGGAATTCTCGCAATGCAAAATGACTACTGATTGGTAGCGACGCGTCAAGCGGTACCAGGACTCCTCCTGCCGTTTGACGATCGTTCGTGAGTCGCTCGCGAATTGCACTTTATCGAAACTTGCCCTGAGGGAGGTCGACGATCTGTACGACGAATATAGAAACATAAGGATTCTTAGTTGTATCCTGGTAGAAGATGATATTTCCGTTCTGCTATATATACACATACACATACATGTGTATATGTATGGAAACTTATTTACCGATCTATTCGCAGAATGATCGCTGGTATTTTAAGGGATGCTGGTTTGTGGGTGGTGGTTGCTTAAGAAGCGGTACCGTAGGGGCTGGGTTACCAAGAGGGTGGATAGTAAAGTCGTTCAGTCACAGTCTAGCGAACCGAGCCGGTCATGTCGCGCGGATTTTACGAGCTACGGGGTTAAATGATCTGTCACCTTTTCCACCCTCCTCTCTGGATTCACCTCACCCTCATATTTGGCTCGATTAGAAAAATATCGTAAAATATGAAAGGTCCACCTACGTTCCTCGACTTTCGATTTATAGATCGATTTCGTTAATCGTCATACGACTTCCATATCGCTGCCACCGCTACAAAAGTATATCACCACGAGATTATTTATCTTGTATTTTTTTATGAGAACTAATTGTTAGAAAATTTTTCATAACAGTTTTTAACGCCGATATCGAATCCGATGTAAATGAGTCATTGTTGATTCGCAGTGTTTTATCGTCGGTACAGTTGATAGCTTACTAGTCGACCAAGGGGGATGATTCCGTAAGGGTGGCGGGACTAGCAGTGTCTTACTTGTGGACGAGTTGACAGGACGAAATTTTACTACTTCCGAAACGTCGTATCTCGTAAAAGCCAGCGACGAACGATCTATTCCTTTATGCTACTCGCGCATCCCTTCCATCCGAGTATCAGTCTCAAGCTTCTTGATCGTGGGATTTCCGTATTTGTGTTTATTTAGAAGAAGAAGAGATCGTCAAATACTTGAAAAAAAAAAATATTGAATCGTCGATTTGCAAGCAAGTCCGAAATATCGATCCATAAATTTTGTTCCCGAAAAAAGAAAATCGACGGTCGTTACCTCTCGTTTCATAGGAATGTACGTGCTCGGTACGCGTTTGACTATTCCTCCCCGCTTTAAACACCCCTTTGGAAAGTCATCCCCTCCCGCTGATAAAAGCCCACGCCAGAGAGCAAGGACGATATCGGTGTCGGTTTCGCGCACGACAAGGGTATCGTGTCGAAAAACGGGCGACAGGATCCCCCGGTCCCTCGTATGATGACGGACAGAGCCGATCGTTCCGAGTACACGTGTCTCTGTGTGACCGGTCGTCTCTGTAACGCGAATCCCTTGGGCAATCCTAAAATTTCTTCGTCATCGCATTTCGCGTTTCCATGTGACGTCAATCCAGCCGCCGGTGTCTATATCAACTGCGCTTTGCGCACGACTCGAGAATCGAAGTGCATGATATTGCATAGGGATATCTCTACGTACATAAATACGTATACATGCATCTACTATATACGAAACTATACTCTACCGACGACTATATCGCTCATTGTCTACGGTAAACGCACGGGAGTAAATAATTCAAATAATTAATTTTGACAAACATAAACAATATCAATTTAGTTCCATTCGTTATCAGGCCCAATGTGTAACATAACGTTAAGAGATTACGACCGGTCACTCTGGACGC
The DNA here is from genome assembly GCA_030142595.1 of Trachelus iudaicus. Taxonomy (NCBI): domain Eukaryota; kingdom Metazoa; phylum Arthropoda; class Insecta; order Hymenoptera; family Cephidae; genus Trachelus; species Trachelus iudaicus. Next base: position 1,446,384 of record JARQTH010000301.1, on the reverse strand, counting down.
GAGATCTCGTAACGCGAAGATATAATTCTCCAACTGTATACGCTGCGTTCGTAATAATAATTTAGTAAATAAACGAATGGCTCGCGTATCGCTCAGCACGACGAGCCACTTACTTATCCAAACAGTAGGATGACATTAACGCGTGATTATTCCGGCGACTTCAACAACGTTATCGCTCTTCCTCGGCAGGTGGTCCACATTCTCTTCTTTCTTATCTCTGACTGTTACGCGAGAACCTTCCGGACAAAGGGGTCCTCCTTGTATGATAGGAGAAGGGTGGGGTGGGGGGGTGCAACAAGCGTGCTTATTCGCAGGACAGAGTCGACTGGTCGTCATTGTGTATTGACTATGGTAAATATGTATACCTGTGGCACATTGGCATATTGCGTATGGCGATAAAGAGAAAGAGGGGTAGAGGAGAAAGAAAGAGAGAGAGAGAGAGAGAGAGAGAGAGAGAGAGAGAGAGAGAGAGAGAGAGAGAGAGAGAGAGAGAGAGAGAGAGAAGAAACGAAGGGCCCAACCAAAATAAATGAGCAAGAGTAAATCAGTGAACGTATGAGTAACCCACTCACTTCCGTCGGATTGTATTATGGGCTTCCGAGAATCGACACGGTACCAACAGCCACAACGTAGCCACAATATTATGCCACAGTACCCTTAGCCATGTTTACGACTGGCCAGTGAACTCGCGAGCCACCTTCGTTGGGGAAACGCAGCCGATCGTTAGATTGCCAAAGAAATAGGTGGGAAAGAAAAAGAGCCGAGAAAATGGGTGCTACGTTGAGCGGATCGTTTAATTGAAACTTTTCTTCGTTCGAAGTGCGGCCATTCTTACTCTGTCGCTTATTTTGGTATGTATGCGGACTATGTGGAATATTTCGACAGCATTTACGACCGTTTGATCCTGCTGCTGGGATTGAATTGTATGTAATCGTTCCTCTTTTTTTTGACAGTTCACGCATAACGACGAAAGGGCAAGCCATTTGGCGCGCATGCGCGTTAACGTGTTTTTTTTTTGTATGCGTTTACTTTGACTACCGTTATCGACTGGCCAAACATGTAACTTCAGGGTGCGCGTATTTCCTCGAAGGGACTTATCAAGGCGATTGAGAATTGTTTGTTTTAACGTACGTGTCAGCCAGGACTACGTCGACGTAGCAACCGGAGTACGTCGTACCGTGCCAAGACTTGCGATACGTACAACATGCTTAAGCTTCTTACTAAAGAGGCCTTTGGACGAACAAACTTGCTCAGTAGCGATTCCTTCGTGATTATTGCGTAATGCATCACGTTTCGTGATAAGAAAGCGTCGTGCACGCACTTGTTGACTTATTGCCTAGCAACAGAGCTCGCGAGATTATGATGCATTGGTTAAGTCCGTGCACAAACTTTTACAGTGTTTTTGATAATGAATCGTCCGTTTTCGTATTTTCAATGTAATCGTCGGGAAAAGATATTTTATGTTAATTTTGTTTTAATTAATTATATATACGCATATATGCTAGGGTGTCTGGCTAGCGTCGTCACTATATGAGGATTCCTTCGTCTTCCTATGGCAGCTCTCATATGCGGGCGTACTGAGTCTACGTACTAGGACGGCGACGGAGGGCAGTAAAACGGAACTACAGTAGTAGACGAATAAAAGCCCGAGGAGCAGAATAAATTACGCTGCTCCAGGATCCGTACCGATATCTATTACTCAATCTTTTTATTAGCCTCCTTCCTTGTCTCTCTCTCTTTCTCTCTCTCTCTCTCTCTCTCTCTCTCTCTCTCTCTCTCTCTCTCTCTCTTAGGTTCTGATGCAGCCGCGGCGTTCTTTTACTCTGACTTGCTTCCCTTCTCGACGGGTATGCCGCGGTTGTTTCAGTACTAGAATGGGACGATTTATAGTTTCGTGTGTTGCGACTGATATGCGTTTATGAATAAATGAGCAACTTGTTTTATAATATTACAGTGCTATGACGTAGATATTTAATATTTATAGGAATATAATATTAGAGTCAGACGACACCGGGTAACAAATTCAAATTTAAACGATCGATGCGTCGTCGTCCTCGTCGTGAACGCAGGTGTCGATGGATATACTGGCGACGCATCAGGAGGCAAATACAGGATCTTCACTTTACGATTGCATATGGGCTGCTCGCCATACGCGTGACGTCACTTGTACTTCATATCATCATCGAATCATTCATTCTTCACATGAGCCATACACGTGTTGCATGCAGTTATTGTATTATTTACGAGAGGAGTGACTAAAAGAAAATTTTGTTTTATTAATTCTCTCAAACTTCCTGTATAGTCGTATCTACAGCTGCGGAGGATCTGTCAGTGACTTAGAGACACGTCTGGTTAAAATCGAAGATCGATCGATTGCTTACAGTCTGATTTAAATATGCCGCGACGTGTTTGTCATTGAATAATCAATTAACGGCCGTCGAACGATTTGTTGCTATAAACATTGTTCAAGTGGTTAATTAATACGTTAGGAGAATCGAGGAACGACAGGAGGTTCTTTCTTTGCTTACGTTCAGAGCACCGATGTTTAAGCGATATTTTGCGACTAATCATAGGGACAGGATGCCACGTGGTGTGGCTCGAACTGTCATGCGAAATTCTATATATTTTCCGTGACATAATTTATATATCAGTACAATTGACGGGGTTGGTAAAGATGTCAGACATATGGGTATAGCAATGGGCATTTTTTTTTTCAATAAACGCAAATTCTCCTGTCCTCGGCTTTGTTGCACCCCACCTCCTCTTCCTCCCTCCAGCTGGCACTTACGGTAAGATCCGTCGCGGCGGACTTACGACCATCAACTCGAAAGTGTAAAATGGCGGCGGTCGGGCAGACTCGAGGCGCTTTCATGGAACAGGCATATATATATATATATATATACACACACACGCACACGTACGCACGCACGCACGCGCACACACATGTGAAATCCAATGAAAGACTATTTGCTGTGCATCGAGTTTTTTTTTCTTTTTATTCTTTCCTTTCAACCCCTCTGCCGTAACCACCACCCTTTGGCCATGCTGTATCCCCCTGGTTTCGAGCCAGTGACTGTCTTTGCCCATTGGAAGTTTCATTTTATACCGTTCCTCCTTCCCATTGCGTAAGACACCCTTCAACCCACGTTTCACCTGCATTAGACATGACGTAGACTGGAACGTAGCTATACCATTGGTACACGTGAGAATGACGCCTGATGTCGTCGACGCACCTGCTATCCCGTAAGTTTCCTATCTCTCTCGGGCCCTTGTCTAGTTGCGGAGGCCATTTCCGTTTTAAAAACGGTTTCGAGCCCTCGGGGCGGAGCCATGCGCGCCGCTCGACTCCCATTGGCTAACGTAATGTCTAATATATCATGTCTTAATGGCTGGGAAAGTATTGCCATCGGTGAATGGGATGCCTGTCGTATATCGTTCTGATATTGGTCAGTAATTTTACACGAATTTCGTGCAAAAAAAGACTATTGGATGTGATTGTGTTGTGTTTTGTAAATTTTTTTTTTTTTAATTATCCATTCAATCGGATTTATCATTACGGAAATATGCAATTGTTAGACAATACTTTACGTATTTAATCCCCACCCTGCGCGTTGGACGCTCGTTGGAGCGCTTACGTTGGACTCGATAAAAAATAATTATGTTATTGTCGCCGTGTTGGATTTACCGTCGCTTGGACGCTGGGTTGTGCTGGTGATTTTCTTCGTTTCGTGGCCTTACCAGAATTTTTGGTCTTTCCCTTTACAGGTGAGAACGTCGAGGTCCTATTGGAATACAGTACCAAACTTCTCGAGAGATTTCGATATTCTTGGGAGATGATGCCACTGATGTACGTCATCCTCAAGGACGCTAAGGCGGACCTCGAGGAGGCTACTAGACGCATCGCAGAGGGTGAGTCTTTTTTTTTGGGGGTATTTATTTGATTTATTTGACATTCTTTCGTATCGATATTTTTCATTTTTTTTTTTAGTAAATTTTTAATATATATATTCGCTTCTTTTTTTATTATTTTTTTAAAATTGTAATCCCATACTGTTCCACGTACAGCGCACGTATAGCAAGGGGTGTGTGAAAACAGCGCGTTTACGTTTCATACGAAACAACGGACTTTCGGAAATTCGAACGTTTTTCGATCAATCGAACGACGATTCGTGGTACGCTGATTCCATTGATTTTTCACGCCCCCGCTATTGACTGCATGCAATTTTTATAGAATATTTTAATTACACAGCTCTAAACCTTAATGTACATATGGATTTTCTTTTTTCTTTAGCGGTGGACGTCTTTCATCTTAAATTAACTTATTCGACGATGATTATCTAATTTCATTGAATTTTTTTTCGTGAGAAAATAATTGCGCGGTCGATGGTGCCTCGTCGCACTTATTAATAAATTGTCGTTCTTCTTCAGGTAGTAATTTATAAGCTATTGGAATATTGGACCTGTTCAGTATTTTACGGCATTGAATGATCTATCGATGATCACTTTTCGAGGATAATTTTTTTCGTGGATACACCGTTTTTTTATCATTACCTCACCACACGAAGATCTGACGCATGCCGAGGCATTAGTTAATCGTCGAATTCTCGAAGATTACGATAATCAACGCTGGAAGATCAAATTTTACAAGGATTCGACGCTGAAGATCCTTAAGTCCCGATTCACACGTCGGCCAAGCGAAGGAAGACGAACCAATTGGATTAATAATTTCTTCTTCGCAATGAGCTTCAGACCATAAATCAAGAATCGAAGCTTCGTTTGACTTAGTCGTGATGTGGATCAGCCTTTACAGCACGAGTCCTGAAGATCTCACCTACGGAAGATTCTCCACCGGAAGAGTCGATCTATAATAGATCATATAAATGTGTCATTTGACGACATTGAATAAAATTTTAGCGATCGTCGCTCATTGAAGACTACACGATTCGTCGAAACGGCACGAAGTCTCGGGCTCGCTGAATTGCATTATGAAAAAAGTAAAAGTAACGAATAGGAAGAAGAAGCGAAAAAAGAGACACCCGAAGATCCAGAACAGTTCTTATAACGAAAACTGGCACTGTTCGTGACCGGAAGTGGCGGGACCCAAGAAGTGACAAAAGGTAGGGACTAACCAAGTGCGAGGAGCAAGCGAAATAAAGAATCGGATGTCTCGCCAAGAGAATGGCAAAGTATCGTGGCAGCGTAGCAAAATTACATTCGCCAATTTTACGTATGACGTAACGCTTCCGGGACGATTTGGGTATTTTTTTTTTCGTAAATTAAATGAAACGAAAGCAATCTTGCGCACGTACGTAAATCCAGTAACACTTACATGAATCCGCGAACACGTGTTATGAGGCTGAAAATATCTCGCTGAGTCTTAGCCACAAATGCCACATGAATCCTGGTCCACGTATCCTTTCCCTTGGTATTTCCGCAATTATTATGTAGACATAAAGTCACATAGTAATTCGTGGCTACGAGGTCTCCTCGGCTGGTATACCTCAACGTATTTGGGCAGACGGCCAGCTTCCCGAAATTGCACTTGCGGATTGGCATTTATTTGGCCAAGGCCACCTAACCGTGTCTCCTAATCATCGTTGGACCGTAGTATCGTTTGGCGATTGAAAATCGTCTCAACATCTTCGTTGAGATAGCAATTAAAATTTCAGTAAAATTCAATTACATGGTCAATCAGAAAAAAATTTTTCACACACGGAAAAGGTATTGTTCTTGCAGCCATGAGAGAGGGGTGAAAGGAGTAACGTGTAGAAAAAAAAAGATGAAAAAATTAGGTTCGCTGTTGCCGTTCTACGAAGCTTCGAAAGGCGTCACGTGAGCCTCGTAAATGAATGCCAGATAGCTGACTAGTGTAAAACGAGAGAATGTGAGAGTCGGTGGGGATATATAGTAAAAATAAGTACTCCGTATCTATACGATGATCTGTCATGTCGAGACGAAACGGTAGGCAAGAGCCACGCGAGCCAAACATAAAACTTTTATATACGAGAGTCGTTCGGATGTGAGGGTCTACTAATTTGCAAAAATTATTCGCTCGCTAATACTGGCCGAGAGAAAAAAATTTACCTACACATATTTCTTTGACTGTTTACATTGAAGGTACTTTGGTTTTTCTATTTATATTACAACCTTCGTAACAGTCATGGTGGGAAATTATTTTTTTAATATTTTACACGGTGTAAACAGCATAGATGCGTGCTCATTACGAAACGTCATTTGAATGAACAGGTGTGAACGGGGGCTGTCATTTAATTTGATAGGCTTCTGACTACCTGACTATAGTCGCTCCAAGCATCGTGTTATAAATCGTTTAATTCTACACCCTATTCGTCGAAACTCTGTATAGTTTGAATTCAAGTGTCGAGGCGATAATACAAGCTTGGTTTTGACTCGCGCGAAAGATCAATAGGATCCATAAGAAAATCGATTACCAATACAGAGTATAGATCTTCTAGAAATATTCGCTCCGATCGATCCTTATCGATATCTCTCTTTGTCGGGCAATTACATTGCTTGGAATCAGGCCGGTATACCACTGATGCTACAAAGCCACGTCCGTCGATAATCCATATCAGCTTACACCGATACAATTTAGAATCAGATATCAATAGTACGGGTGGCTCTCTTTATTGTTATATTTATCGGGTTAATCTTGTGGTTAATTAACTTATCTTACTGTTAACATGTATCGAGAGGATGAGGACGAATTGATGTTAAAACGCGTTACGAGTGACAGAAGAAAATAGAGAAGCGGGATACTTCGAGGTGAACGAGTAAAAAACAAAACTCAGTAGTATGGGATCAAGTGGTTACACAGAAAAAAAGTGCGAATACCGTCAAGTTTACCCCTTAGGCGAACCCGCATGGCCGCTACCTAAGAAATGCTGTCCCGTATAGATCATCGATCGACCTTCTACATTGTAGCGAAAGCAACACGCGCAACAAGGTACATTCGTCTTTTAGACATAATACGAGTCTGCTGGTCTATCAGTGTGCCGTATGTGATCCTACACCTATGGATACGATAAACTCGTTTGATACAGGTGATGAGCGATATACAGGGTGTACAGGTAACTTGTACTGATGATGAACGCTGTGTTAAAATGTGAATATGTTCCTTACACGCAGGTTAGCTTAGATTAAGAATGGTAAGCAAGTTCTAAGGTCTTTACAGTAGATAATGGGTACTTCAGTGTTGCTAATGGTAATTAGCTTTTCATGTCTATACATATAAGCACAAGTTACACGCAGTAGAAATATTATATTGACGAAGAATTATGGGTCTTGATTAACGATAGTAGATATCAGGTATGTCGGTAGTAATTAGAATTCTTTTTTTTCTAGGTTAGAATACCACCGGTCTACCGTGCCTGAGATATTGGGAGTGTACGATTTACCTGAGATTTCTATTGATTCTGAGGAATTAGGGAAATTCTTTTTTTTTGTGACTTGTGGTTGCTCGCTTTATTGCTGTCGTAAGTTATTCGAACACAGTCAGGGCGATTCTGGCAGTTCGCTCTGTGTGTTTAAACGAGGTAGGGAGATGGATGACGGACGTGAGAACTTGAGAACGATCGCTGATAAAGGAAACGATTAGCGGTAATTGGTACGTTGACGAGCACAAAGAGATATGCTTCTGTAGTAGCATTCTCCAAGTGTCACGCGAACATTTTGAATTAGTCTGAAGATCGTTACCAAGATGCTTGGTTTCATGGTATCAGATAAGATGGCGTGTAGCGGTGGAGAACCAACTGCCGAAAGTTACTAATCATCGGGAAAGAAAGAAAAACAGTTCCTTAGGCATTCGGATGCTGCTGAACGCGTAACAAGGATCATTTTGAAGCGGTCGGCTGAGGCATTGAACGATTAAAAGTCGAGAAAAAGAATATGAAAGAAAGCATTTTGAATATTTTTCAAATTTTTTTTAAATCGTTTTTTTAACCCTTTAGCAACCACGATGACGTCAGAGGCTCGCTTTCTCGAATTTTTCAATTTTCACTAACGGAAAGTCAGAACTCCGAATAGTAAAGGACTAGAACTTTGAGCCAGATGTAAGCTACAGGTATAGTACTTGGTGAAGGAAGAATTGGATTCTCCTTATGAAATTACATAATGGCCACAACGTTACAAGCGTAGTATTATTATCGCGTATATAGACGATATTTTTGTCATTCATATATTCAATGTTACTGAATTCGACTATCCATATTTGCATGGGGTTTTTATCACTAAAGATATCATGGGTGCTGGAGCACTTGTAGCCACACCCGGTTTGATGCCGTTGTGAAGGGTTAAGCTGTAGTTGATATTATTGCTGTATTGAATTATGGTCAATTATCGTCTTTTTATTTTTATGGTTTATATTTTTAGATTCTTATAATAGATATATATACACGATAGACAAGGTAAGCATAAGTAGATCGAATGGTACGTTGTTCGGATTTACATTTAACAGAGTAGCAGGCGTTGGCAAGTAGGAAACAAGCGTACTGTAAATAAGACCTCAGGCTTCGTTCATTTTTATGTAATGCTTAGTATTTATCTAGAGTACAAAAGTCATTGCTACGAGTTAAAGGCTAGTACAAAGTAGAGGTCAAATAGGGGTAACATATATGTCACTTATCATGTAAAAATTAATGCAGGCGACTAAACAATTTTAAACTTGGCAATACGCGAACCCGTATATTTTTTAATACACATGATATAATTACTTAACATGGCAATCAACAAAGCCATCGTTACGGTGCCACTTTTCTGTCGATCCGCCTCTTTCTTTTTTACGCCGATTTTACGGACCCCTATACTTTAAAAAATTCTTTTTCTCACCCAATCTTCACGTCCTCGCAATTACACATTTCGCACTGTACCCATCATCCGTGTATGTAGTGTGAACCAATGATTTAAATGATCTTGAAATTTTAATAAAAAAAAAAATTGTGAGAAACTCACAAGACCCGCATTATCGGATTGAGTACAAAAGAAAATTGATTTCTTAAAAAGGAATGTAGTATAGGCTGTGTCTTACACAAAATTGATACCCACACGTTACTTATTTTCAATAGTGTTAATTGATTGTCCGTGCGATATCGTGTTACTCAAACTTCAACTGGTCTCTGTCCTACGTCTGTAATTACGTGCTGCTTGACACGCTAGAAAGAGATTCGCAATGTGCATGCGTTTACCTCTGCGCATGCGCACGTGTGCTCTTTACGTTCAACTTACGTGTACGGGTGTACACGACGCAGGTACGTTAGGTAGTGCTGGCGCAATAACAGTACACGTTGATATTTTATTCTTCACTTTTTTACCTCCTTTTCTTCACGCCTCACCTCCCTTTTCCCAATATAACTGTGGTTCAGGCATTATGACACACGAGACTACAAAGCTTTGTCACAATTGCAAAGACCGCCACGACGCTTCTTCGGTCTTCCCTGTTAATAATTGAATCGAACTTACGTGTACGGGCGCGCGCGCGCGTGTAAACAGAGTTTAGAAAAGTCGAAGAAAAAAGTTACATTACACGTGTGACATATATTATATGTGGGGCCAATGCAGGATGGAGCCAGAGGGCTATGCGTATCATTCATACTGATATAGATTAACGACTTATGAATATTCTGCACCAGCCGTCACCAACGGACTGCAAGGTTACATCATTGAGCGTCGTTAATGGCGTCCCGGAGAGTGGCTGGGGAACAGTGGCAAAGCGAGAGTAAGGCGGCTAGTAACCTAAAAGCAAGCCAGGCCGGGGCGTAGTGGAGGCCTTTTCCCCTGGCTCGGGACGCCATTTATGTCACGAGTTGGAGGAGTCTCGCATAAGAGTGTCTTCTTTGCTCTTAGCAGCCCCACTACGCTCTGGCCAGGCTTGCTTCTAGGCTGCTGGCCGCCCCACTCTCCTTTTTCCACTGTTCTCCTAACTCCTCTCTGTGCTGTGCCTAGCAACATGCGTCAGTAAAATCCTTGATCGTGATCGCTCCGGCATCAGTTTTGCTCTGACGGAAGGGAAGTGTCCCCCATTAGGAGGGAGGGATGGATCGTCTCGTTCTTGTCGAACACTTTATCCTGGCATACCTTTTTATTCTCATTCTTGTATCTTTTTTTTAACAATTATTTCCCTACTGCTTATACATAATTTTGCTTTTCATTTCTTTTTATTTTATTCTCAAGTTGCCACTTTAGTCATTTGTTCGTATTAAACCTTTACTTCGATTTTTGCTGTACTCCTTTTTTTTTCGTTACTCAATTCAAATGATGTACATAGCGTTCCTTCTTTTTTTTTCTAGTAAATTGATTTTACTCTAACAATAAGTTACCGTAGAATCACGATAAGCGTCTGTGCGCACTATTTCCTTGGTTCACTCGCCTTGGAAATACTTTGGGAAACAAGACTGTTTCGCTTATGATTCTTATGATTATTTTTACCTCGCTTCGGTACTCTGTGCGCCTCGTGTTATTACCATTCGGATGCTACGAGATGTTAACGTGCACGCCAGTTCCTCTGTTGTTTTCCAGGAAAGAGAATATATCATAATATTCGACCTTATCATTTATTCCTCGTGGAAAAAAAAAGATTTTATTAAAATAATTTAGAACGAGGCCAATATGTACTCATATTATTGAATGTATCTTGAAATTCGTGAATTTATACTGTTGCTTACCGTGTAGGAGATGAGAAATGCAAGAAATGTAAAAAGTGAAGTAGGGTGAAAGGTGAATTAAAAAAAAATTGGTGAGAACAAGCATCTAAAGAAAAAGAGCGAGAGAGAGAGAGAGAGAGAGTAATAGAGAAGAAAACAAGAGAAAAGAAGAGGGATAAAATGCACATGAGGGAACCTGAAGTGAAGTTCGCGTGCAACAATTCAGTCTCGGTTAACTATAATAAGACGCGGCTAAGGATAAGATGGAATTCTAGTGTTTTTTATCGGTGCTTCTTTGCCATTTAAAATACCTGTATCAGTACACGCGCTCGTGTGTCCACTGGTAAGTTCATTCAATGTGTTCAATGAATTTACCAGTATGCCCTTAACGACTTATATACTGTACGAGAATGTATTGAGAATTCGAGTCAATCTGGTATCTGTATCACGCGGCATTCTCTCTTATTTCCTACAAAGTAATACATTCCTGATACGATCGGAGCTACTAATTAAAATGTTAACGGCATAGAAATAATTCTCAAGCTGCACTAATCGAAGCGGGATAAAGATACACATACTCGTTACTCGTATAGATCGAATCAAGTCTTTTTATAAAAATTCTATACGAGTTTCTGCAATTTTCATTACCGCTTTTCTTACACTCGCAATTGATTCAATTATAACCATCAGGCCCCGCTAACTTATTATAACGTACTTCGATGTTTATGTATCTATGTTTATATACATATATGGCCTCGTGTCAAGCGCAATAAGCATTCTTATGCTACTTGACGTTGGAATATTGTCTGTTAGTATTGTAGCTGGCCGAAGTAACTGTCATTTCGTTTTATCCGAGTAAATCAAGAAGCAGGATACTTATTCCTTTGTTCCTGTCCATTCTAATAAGCGAATGAGTGGAGAAAGTGGAATCGCATGAGACATTTTGGAATTCAGCAGATACGCGTATACCGCGGGTGGTCGAAAGAGGAGAAGGTATAGTCTTAGGCATATTTGACACGTCACGGATAAAATTAGCAAGGTATGAAACATTTTCTACCGGACTGTACCTATCCTGTCTATATCTAGTAGCTTTTATGAGTAGCACTAATAAATTCGCACACAGTCGCAAGCGGCGCGCATCGCTTCCAGAATCTGATCGGCTTGGCCAGCTCAGGGAGGAGCGAGAAGTGCATCAAGATTGAGCTTAAGAGCGACGGAAACGAGTAAAATAATATGCGCGGCTTGTCCTCGAGCCAAGTCGGCACTCAGAGTTCATAGCTCACATAGCTCATAGCTCAAAGCTCACGTCGAACCGCGGTCATGTGTATAGAAACTGTACCATCAGAAATAATGAAGATTCGAAGAATCAAAATTACACACGAACGAATGCACAGGGTGGTTCGAAATATAAAATCATACGAGAAAAATCAGAAAAATGATTTAAAAAAAGCGCTGTAAGAGAAACTCTACTTGTTTGCCATAGGCGTGGAACAAGATTAGACAAAGTTGCAGGTAACACTGGCACGAGACCATAGGACCCTGAAAGTGGCTTTTTACTTGTTCGATGGGATGACTCAAAATGATCATCGGTTGGAAAGCGGCGAGATGAAAAGAAAATACTGAAGGATGATGGGAAATCCTAGCAATCGAGAGTGCACCGAAAGGAATGGAACTGGCTACAAAAGTTGGCAATGAATCGCAGGCTTGCATAACCGCAAGGCGACGTGAGACAGCTGTTGTCTTGCGCTTTGCAACAAGATGAAAGAGGATGTAGTTATGATTACGCTGTACGACGCTACCCACATATCGTTAAGTGCAGCACACAACACCCAACAGCCACGATACGTGTAACATAGTTTTCCTTGACATTAGCTGCTACAATGTCTCTCGCGGATATATACACGGTGACGTTATCCATACGATTAACCCTTATTGAGCAGTTCATTTTATCACGCGAATAAATTGACATTACGACTTTTCATTTGGACATTCTCGAGCACCGTGAGATTCTTGAAATTGATCTCTGTGTACCTTGAAGTAATACGCCAGGACTGCGAACCATGCACAAAAGCATTTAAATACCATTCGTAATTTCACCGCGTGACTCAGGGGTTCTCAGTATTAAATTCATATCGAACAATATATATATATATATCCTAGATCACATGACAATGTACGGGTGCATTATTTTCATCATCTCACGTGTTATGGTAGGTTTCGGTTAACTCTATCAAAAACACCAAGCCAAGTGGATACCCCATTTGACTTATTCCGACCGTGGAGCCGCCTAGCGTCATTCTCCCGTATCTTGTTTCTCGTTGCACTTAACATACTCCGGCTACCAGCACGGCTGACCGTAACTAACCTTATCTACGAGTCTAATCGGTCCTCTTCGGTATTATTGAACGGCATTAATAGAGAGTGACATCAACGATCGTCATGTTAATTGGGAGGTGCGTGCAGACTGTAATAAAATCGTGCCTAGTTCCTCCGGCGTTATCCTTATTTACTTTAAGTTCCCCTATCCCAAGACTCGGCTCGTCACTTCGTTATAATAACAATGGTAATACAAATATGGCTGTGTTAACCTTGACGTCATTAGTCTCATTCTCCCATTTGAGAATCTTGAACCCTCTTCCGGGAATGGGACAGTTCTCATCGGCACTCGTCACTTTTTTCTTCGTTCATATTTTTTCCCTTCGATCGCCTCCCCCTCCCCCTCCCCCCTTTCTCACCCTTCCCCGCCGACCGTTCGCTCTCGTTCGTAAGGTGTCCAATTCCAGGTTTTGATCCACAGGGGAATTGTACACGTGAACCAAAAGAGTTCCAGATCATAAAATGGTGAACGGAGCTCACTCTTGCCCGTGCGCCCTCACGCACAACCTTATATGTAGGTACTGGAAGACATAACAGGCAGGTCAGCCGATTTATACCCGCTCCTTAACTCTTGTATACCATAGGTATATGTATACACACATGTATTTTTTACTATATGTAAAATCATTGTGTAGCATTACAGGACGGTCGTGCTTGTCGTAAAAGCGGCCATTTGCGCTGCTCAACTTTGAAAGGACTTTTAAATATAATATATTTGTATTGTTGACCATGTCTGAGAGGGAGGCCCAGGGGGTTACTACCTTTCTTCATTGTCCGCAGATTATTACTATATCGTCAGTAGAGAAAGAGAAAATTCGCCGATTTGCTTTGACTCGATTAACTCTACCTTTCGGATACCCGGAGCGCTTAATTATTTATTCGCTTTCGTTTATGTTGCATTTCTACGGTCGAATAGTCTAGACCGCGCGATTCGCTATTCGCAAAGTCCGACTGAGCTTTCGGTTACTACTGCGGGGCGCGTAGCTAAATTCCCAAGTGCGTGTATAATTAATTCAACGTCTTCCCACACCTCCCACGTGTTCGCCACAAATAAGCTGTCATATTTCGCAAATGTTGTCCCTCTGATGTTCACGCGCGCTTTACCTACTAACGGCGGGGACCGGCGGACAATTTCTAAGCATCGCTACCACACGGCGTATCTTCAAGGGACACCCGCGACGCGATGGCTTAATTAGAATTTTATAACGGTCAAAGTAGCAACTGGCATGCGCTGACACGAGTACCGGTAATACATCGTTACGGGACAGAGGACTTGTTAAATTTGACCTGGTCCAAACCTTTCGCGCGCTTATATTTAGACGCATTGTCGTCGAGGTATGGTGGAAGTGACGTCACGGGACCGGAAGTTGGTGCAATTAAACCGTACCGACTCTCGCAGCTGCAAGACCTATTTCTAACAATGAGTATCGCACTCTTTGACGGTCCACGCTACGTCTAACCTGACCTACGTCATCCTTCGTCCTTAAGAACGGATACGGATCGATGATCATGAGCCGCGTATGAAACTCATCCAGTAGCGACTGCGATCGGATGAATTTTCATCGCTTCCCAGTACAAAGACGTCGAACTTCAACCGCAGGCTGAGCCAAGATTCTAGTGTCCATTGGGATCCTTGGGTCTTCGGCGAAGAATGAAGGAACGAAGCGCAGAAACGAAAAGTGAAGAACCCACCGAGGGCCGAGCAAAAGAGAGCCACGCAAGCGAGCGAGGCCGTTAAAATATAATTTACGAGCCGACGCGTATTTTTGCGTCCGGCATTCGCGTACCCCCTCCCCACTTCTCTTTCCCTTCTTTAACCCCCGCTTCCTCCTCCTCCTCCTCCTCCTCCTCCTCCTCCTCCTCCTCTTATTACCTTCTCTTGCGGCTGACTCCTCCATTGCGAATAAATCCGTCGATGCGTTGGGAATTCTTGCGAATGACGATGCAAAATCTTTAAGCAAAATCAAAATTTGTATTCTTATATGGGAGGTGGAAGATTTCGTAATTTTTTCCCCCCTTATCCACACTCTCTTGGTGGAAGGTTTAGGATCTTAAATTGGACCTAGATCTGCTCTTCAGGCTGTGTCGAATCTCGATTGGGAAATATGGCATCTTGGCGAAGATTTACCGATGGGGTAAATATGGCAGGGCTGTAATGTTTCGGACGTGAGCCTCGTGCAAACATGACGTTGTTGCTGTCGAGGGTGCTGCCGCCACGGGCGTGACTCCCGAGTAATCACGCGCAGGCTAAATCGGAATCCTAATAGCTAATTCGTACCATAACCATCCGTGTGACGTTTTGCTGCTCACTGAAATTCGTATCTTACAATTGGATACACTCCACTCAGACTATTCGCAGGAAACGAGGCCTTTTCTTGACGTCCTGAAGCCATTTCTGTAGCACCGTCGAGCAAGCATTTATGCCATTGTCTTGTACGTAAATACACGAGAAATATACAAATCTGCAGAGAGTCATAGAGAGGAGGTACGGTATAGGTAATACGATTAATCGCATCCGAGAAACATGCAGACTGATCTTGTATGGGTTATTGGACAAGAAGACTTTCAGACTGATCGAAGTCTAGTAGAGGCATCCATCGCAAGCACTGTCCCATTGAACAGACATTTAGCCAAAAGGATATTTTATTAAACCGTCATTTACCGAGGCGGCGTCGATATAAGAAAAGGTGTTAAAGGGACATACGGAATTTCTATAAGACCTTTTAGACAATTAAAAGGAATACATGCCAATTAAGTAATAAAACGATATCCACATCGCTTTGCTATAACCATTCCCGGATGACGGCCATCTTTAAATCCAAACGAGCATTCAGTGGCTGCAGTAAATTCTGGGAAGTTATCTCAATTATATTGATTCGTTTTTATTATTATCATTATATTTTTTTTTATTATTGAGCTAATAGTCACCCCTCTTCCCCCTCACCCTTTCTCGCCCTACGATCATCATCATATTCTTTCTTCGTACTATTTACATGGAAATATTCGTATTTTCCTTCTTCTTCGTTCTCGAACCGCATACATGCATCTCATTAGCCAGTCGGCATATGCTTAATTAGACATCGAACACACGTCGTCTGATTCCTTAATTAATGAGGGGTTACGAATTTCAAATAACTTTCTGTGTATAGGCACGTACACAAACGTCTTTGTCCATGAAGTGCAACAGCGCAAACAGTGTCTCGAGTGACGGCGCTGATTTACAATCTGTAAACTGACAAACGGCCGAGATAGAGTCGTTCGTTATGCGTCGAGACGAACTTGATATATACTTTGGAAAGAAGACACTGGTCCTGGGAACGTGAAATTTATTGTTCCCGATCCTTTGTGTACTGGTGTTTTAATTGGTTTAATGCATTTGATGTAATTGTTCATAACAGCCAACAATGAAATACGGACCATGGCCTTTTGGGAAGCTGCCAGGATGATCCAGTATGGATCTGGAGAATCTTATTACTACAATGGATATGCTGCTTCCGCGGCAGCTGTGGATGCTCCTACGTACCTTGGACAACCGCCCTATATAGGCTTGGTACCACCACCTTCGGTAGCTCATCTGGGTCCACGTCCGCATCCTCTCTCGACCCATGTTTTGACATCGAGGGTACCTTCGAGTCCTGATAGTCCTCCGGAACGTCCTGTCACGTAGCCCTAGTAAGTTTTTTTTGGATATTAAATTTTTTTCTGGAATTTCGATTTTTGTACTATTTACAGTTATTTATGGAGGCGGTGCATGGCTGTTGGGTTATTTCCGAACGCCAGAGACTATTTTGACTTTCATAAAATCCGAGGCCCATTCTATTGCGGTAAGAGATCCATAAGGCCCCACGTTGTTGTGCGGCCCCCATCAAAGGTCCCGAGATTCTCTTGGTCGATGCTACTATTTCATCTTTTATGTGGTTTTAACGTTCTTTCGGAATTGCGACTAGTCGGTCAGTAGAGTATTCTTTGGGGACTTTTCGACTCACGGAATTGATTTGCTTCTACTGGTCTTTGTCCTGGGATTTCTTGTATTTTCTTATTTTCTTTTTGTTGTTGCGCCTACCTTTGCTTTTTTTTTCTCGAAAGACTGCGGTCGACATTACGTGCCGCGGTCACAAGGAATCTCGCTGGGCGTTGAAGAACAGCGAGAAATTTTTTGTTTGAAGTTTTGATATAAATTTAATTTCGATTTGAAAGATCTTATGAACCGATAGCCGAAGACGCGTCACGTCAATCGAAGTTTGCACGTGAAATGGGAACGGATTAGTTTTCGTTTTCGGACGTAAAAGTTCACTCGGTTCTTTTGTCCGCGACGCTTGAGTTGAGCTCGTAATCGCGAATCCGTCGGACATAAAAGAGATTCTAACCTATAAAATGGCCCATCCTTCCAAGAGAAGTAAAGAGACGTCTAGTAGACATCCGCTCTACGTCCTGGGGGTCCAGCGAATCGAATCTTCGACATTTTGAATCTCTCACCATTTTGGCTTTATTTTATTAATTCGGTTCGCACCCGTTTTAATTATTATTTTTTTTTTGGTTAACTTTGTTAATTAATTGGTTTAAGCTTCTTCTGCGTACTAATATTTACCAGCCCATATAACCATAAGACCAAGAGACTTCTGGATATTTGAGAAGGGTCTCTTAGAGGCATTTTTGGCGCGGTCCTCCAGACTTATTTGCATTTTCTTCTTACTGGTCAGGTTGCAAGTTAATTGTGACAAACTTCATCAAAGCTGCCGGCATCTGCGAGATCAAGCCAAGCGAGGGAAAACTCGAGGCGTGGAAACTACGTGGATGCCGCGGAGAGTGCATTTGTGGCTTTTAATGATCGCCCGTGTAAAGCATGTAATTTATGAGTATAATCCGGCTGAACGTTTACGATCGGCCATCGAGAACCCTTGGCCGACCATGCGAAAAGAGACTGATTCCTTGCCAATTTCTACGTCTTTCAAAATTCAGCAAAATTGAACCTAACAATTTCTCCTTATTTACTGCTCCCTCAACAAACCTCACTCTTGTACGCACCTATGATCATCGGCCGGACATTACCCACTTTTTCACTCGTACAATTTTAAAAGCCTATTTGAACCTCAAAGAAATAATAATTATATCGAACCACCACTAAGTGTAAATTATACAAATATGAAAGACTCTAGGATAAACATGACCGGTTCATAATCTAGGGACTTTAAGGACAGATCCTCACTTATTGGGTCGGTAAAACGTAATCGTGGCTGTTGACCAAGAGTCGTAAAATTTCTTGTAAAAGTACGGTATAATATTAAACAGCAAATGTTAATTGCGATATATCAAAATGAAAATGACAATAAAACGTTCAGTTATCGCCAGAAGTCAGAATACCCAGCAACACTTGTATTTCGAGTTTGTAATGTAAATAAGTCCTAAGCCTCCCCACGTTACCCAATTGTATCTCGATCAGTCAAGATAAAACAAACTTTGACACCATAAGTTATTCCTTTATGCCGTTATTGAATTATCTCGTATAACACTGTAGTCGCATTTTGAAGTCTCACTGTGATGGAGGCTTAACGCAAATGACGGTTAGGTTACCGATTTGAATCCTTAAGGTACTCGGTTTATGACTTACGACTCTCGGAGACCTCGTGACGTACATTTTCACGTGAGAAGTCCGAGGGACGGAAGGTTCGGTTTGCAGTAAGCAGCATCAATGTAATCAGACAAGCCGCTCAGAGCGGACTTAACGACGATCGTAAACGCGGTTCGCTTTACAGCTCGCGAATTTTTTCTCTGACTCCCTTTCTCCGTCGCGGAGAGCAAGTCCTTCGGTTATTTTGCTCGGGACGCAGTAAACTATCCGAGTTTATGTGACAGCGACTAGCCAAGTCTCGGTATGAAAACAACACCGAGCGACAGAAGAGATCTTGGGGGGAGGGAGGTAGGGGGGAGGGGTAACGTAAATCGGCAATCGTTAGGGATCTTTTCGATGCTCCGTCATAACATTGACTTATTAGAAAGGAAATAAAAAAAATATGATTAATCTTCACGAATAAATTTTGGATTTTTCAATATGAAACTTTTTCTAAACAATCTAAGACAGCATATTACGTATATAGTCGATCTCGACGATACATATGTATTATTGTTAATTATCCAAATACTTTATTATTAGCTTCGTTCTATTTGGATAGATATTTCGCCAGGAGTTGGTGGTTACGTCCAGATAATATTTGACCTTGGCAGAGAACATCGTCCTCCTAGAAGCACTAGACGACGACGAAGGGACGAGTAATTTCCAAGACAAAGCAATAATTAGCAGCGCCAAAGTGCGTGCGCGCTCTCTTGTCTTCGTATCTTCGTACGTAACCAAGAGAAGCCGGAGTCCCTGGGTAGCAGGTACGGCAGCAATAGTAAGCGCTGTAACGTAGAACTCGCTTGCAAGGGCCTTTAGTACTTTCTAACCACAGTCGCGAGCTACAATTAAACTCCCATAAACCTCCTCGTAACTTTTTTAAAAGCGACCGACCAACCAACGAATCGCCCAACTAACCCAACCGACCAACCAACCCGACGGTTCCTCCTCGTCAGACAGGAACGTTTGCTCCCTGTGAAAAAGCTCGCCATATCGCATCCTTAATGAATCCACCATATACACCAGTAGAAGGAAGAAAAAAAAGGACAAACAGAAATATATAGTCTCTTCCAGTTGACTTCTTGGTATTAACAACCACCAAATGCTTCTATGGGATTTCTCGAAAGTGCCTAACTCACAGAAGAAGGTTCGGGGTACGTAGTTTCATGGATACGCGTCCGGTATACATACCCTCAGTGTACGTTGAGCGTCGGTGGGCGTAGTCAACATTTTTTTTTTATTCAACGGGTTCCAAGACGTTTCAGGACCTTACTTAGCTACGAGGGAATCAAGGTGGAGCGCAGGAGGGAACCGAGGACGCACAGGAACCCAGTAGGTATAGGGTGGAAGCGGTTTTTAGCGTCGAGTGACGTTTACAGCCCTGGTAGAGCCGAGCGACCTCTAGCGCCAGTAAAACTTGAGAAGAAATACAAGCAAAGTCCGCATCGACAGTTAAAGTCATACGCGCGAAAATATAGCCGAGCTTCTATGAAATACGACGTACCTCGTGAACGAAGCGACTATAGGGTCCAGCCCAGGATACCCGCTTCGTTAATGAAAGAGATCAGCCTGCACTCTCTCTCTCTCTCTCTCTCTCTCTCTCTCTCTCCCCCCCTCTCCCCTCCCTCCCCCTCTCCCCACCCCCTCCCCTCCCTCCCCTCTCTCTCTTCCCTCCCTCTTCCTCCTCTTCTCTCTCTTTCTTTTTACTTATTTAACATCGCCTATCCCTTTATTCAAACCCCACCCTATATTCTGCAAAACGATAACTTATTGGTTGTTTGGTCCGTCGGAATGGACGTGCTTTCGATTCTAAGAAAGGATACACATGTGGATTGACTATATATGACTGAAGTATCGCAAAAGTTTTTAAATTCTGTTAATAATTTATAACTACTTTCGTAAGGACCTCATCGAATTTCCATAATAGAATTGAGGATCATACTAATGGCTGGGATTAAGTTAGAATTATGAACTGGTTAGTCAAATCGGTCTCGAGGCTGACGTAGATTCTTGTGAAAGCCATAGGAGGTGCTCTGAATCGACTGACTGGGTTGGTATCTTATGGGACTGGGTATTACTGGAAGTATATCTGCTGATTTTATGGTTCTTTCGAGAAGCGAGGAGGGATGGAGAGGTTAGAGCGAGAGGACAGGAGTATCGTGAATACGAGAGCGAGAGAGTGTGACAATCCGTCAAGCACTTACCGCAGTGAACGATAAAACCTCCACCTACCTCATTCGCAACCGTTTCCATTTCAGCTATACGTGCACTGGGACATGTCTTCTTCCTTGGTTCACTCCTTTCTCGCGTTCCTTCGTTTATCCCAGTCTCCTCCACTCTCGGTACGTTTATGACTCTAAGACGAAATAGTCCTTATGGAATCTGCCTAGCGCTCGCTTCGTACACTCATACACCATTTGTCTCTTTCTCTATTTCAAAGGATTTATCCTTCACCTTGGATCGATAAGATTTTAAATGCTTCTGTCAGATTGGTTTCACTTTATCATCCACTTGGTCGGACGAGACTCGTCTTCGGATATATTGAGGAGGATGGAATGTATGGGGGGGGGGGGGGGAAATCAATTCTCATTGATAGTTAATTCCTGATCGCGCGAGACTTCCTCAAGTCTGCTTGGGTCGAGACACGAGATTGCAAGTGGGTACTGATTGTAAATCATATCTTTTATGGGGCACCCTAGGGCCGATCTGTGTGTAGAAAGATCGCTCGGAAAGAACGGTACATGAACTATGAACCGATACCAGGCCTCAGGCAGATAGACCAGTGCCTGCTAGACATCGTCAAACTGCATTTAACGACTCGATAATTATTTTCACATATATCAAGTCTAGTTTAATGATTTTCCTTTCTTTCGTGCTAATTAAAAACATAATTATAAAATTATTAGAAAATTATACTTTTTTATTATCCATATTCACGATCACGTAACTCGAGCTTGCGTATATCACTAAATCGTATACGGATTCCAGCAGGTACACGAATTTCTTATATCCAGTTCGATGACTCCTGAGGCGTCTGTGAATTTTTTATCCAAATTTAACCGAAGGCTTTACACTTTAGTGATATTTATTTACGAGTTGGCATCATTGCCGACTACAAGTTCTAACATTATGCAAGTCGACGACGTATCGCCTCGTGCATATAGACACGAGATACGATTCTCCTTATCTCACCGAGTGCGCGCTGACGTAATTCATCGAAGTCCTCGCTGTCTGTCACTGCATACGAGGAAAAAGGAGTCTTGTGAGCTTTTGATAAAAATAGATCCTACTTCCGTTTACATCAGGACAAAGGAATTCGAGTGTCCTTAATCCCGTCGGCGTGTCGCGCTCTAAAGAGCCGAGGAGAGCAGTTACAGCGTGACAAATTGTGCGTAGTTAACAAAAGCTCCACTGGTCGATCTTGACTCGTAAACGAGACTGAAGGGAGAGTTAAAGCCTCATGAAAACGGGATCGTAAAGGGAGCAGGAGTCCCAAAATGAAATCGGTTACGAAACGGGATGAATGGGAATGGAGTGAAACGGAATAGAATAGGATAAGAGCCGTAGAATCGGAGGAACGGAGAACGAGCAAGGATCGGGGCGGGTGGGGTGGGAAGGGCAGGGGGGGAGGGAGGGAGAAAATAACTCAACGGGAAAGAATCTATCTATATTTCGTAACGTCAAAGTAACTGTCGATCGTTCCTGCCGCGTTTACGAGGGAAATAATATTTGAACGTTGGTTAAATATGTGTAACATTTGATGGGGTCGTCTGGCATAAGCGTTATGGGTTCCTATGGCGAGGAACGCTCTTTATATTCTCGTTCGAACATTAAAAGATTAGTATTTCAACGACCGAGTGACTGACTTAAACATAAAAGATGGTACAATGATTTTTTTTTCTATTTCGAGAATATTTCAGGGCCTTCTTATATACGAGTGTGTTTCTTTTACGTTTCTATGATTTTTTTCATTTTTTTTCTCCATTTTCTCATACCACATTTCCAGGAGCAACAATCAGTATTGTCAGCGAGATCCACGAGGTGTTGTGTCTTAATTAAGGAGTTGTCACAATGCTGCAACGTTATCGTACGTTTCCTTTCAAAATATTGTATAGATCCGGTACGACGGAGACATCGTGAATTCGTTGTCTCTTTTTTTTTATAATTCTGTTTTCTTTATTTCTAAACTATTCCCGTGGCAAAGTGTGGGTAGGACTGCGGAGTGCACCAGGAGGCGGGTGGGTGCACGTATGAAAACTAAGTCCGGGTTTCATTTGACTGACTTTACGAGGGAGACATAAAATGGATTTTACTGTCGGCTAGTTCGCCAGTTCTCGAGTTGGTAACATTGCTTTAGCGAACATAATATACGCTCCTGGCCTCGTCCGTCCTCCTTCGCGTTACTTCCCTACGGGGCAGGCTTCCTTCTCATGGTTACCCTTATCCATATTCTGCGGGGTGGCGCTTTTCTTAATGCGAAACTTTTCGCATGAAAAATGTCCCGTTATGCGATTTCATATCTGCACGGCTGACTCCGGCACTAACTTCACTTTAGTCACGGCACTCACTTCCAATTCCATCTATTTAAACTTTTACCTTCTCTTGACGGGACAAAGCGCGAAACAAGCGGCGACGGCTGTTTGGCGGGAAAATTTCAAAAAGTGTATTTCGACACTCTTTCATTGCACGTAAACGAGGATCGTGTGCGCTTGTTTCAGATCGTTCGATGATAGCTTGCTGAATTACACGAAGCGCGGAGGAAGGTTCATTCCAAAGACGAGAAAAGGAGAAGAAGCGAAAGGAACCAACGCAATATTGTCCAACCACAATATTCTGGACCGGAAGTCGGATGCAAGATTGGCGAACGGTTACCATCGCCATCGAAACTGGAGGATCTGAACGATACTGGAGGAAAGGAGGTCTCCGTTTTTTTTTTCTGACAAGATCTCGATCCCATGACGAAATTACGATTTTTTCCGATTTTTATTTTTTAATGTGATTAATCACATCTATCAAAATGATCACGTGACGATCCTAACTTCGTTACCTTGACGCTTACTTGCGCGCCGTATAATTTGCGTTTAAAAATTGCGTTTTTCGCGTGTCCGCTGGCCGAACATGCTACAAGGAGGACAACGATCGAATTTCCAGTGAATTTCCGATCGATGACTTCTGCGATGCCCCCGAAAAAGAAATAGCGGATTGCAGTGTAAAAAATATGTAACGCGCTTCCGGTATTATTGAGCGAGCGGGAACGCAATTATTAATAGGAGTGAAAAGGTAAAAGCGCCTGTGCGTTGCGCATACTACGTTACTTCATTTTATTTATTGTGATATTAGGGAGAAAGTCATTATCACGGTGAGTGGCCGGCGTCGAAGTCTTGTGCTTCATGAGACCGTAGCGTCGGGACGTTTCGAGTCGTACAAAATTGCTACATTTGATTAACGGGAGGGCCACTCCTCAGTATTCTTTTTTTTATTTTCTTCTCCTTTTCTTTTATATAATATTCGTATCTGTCACTCCGCCTGTGTGTGTATAATATAATAAATGTATATGTATGCGTATCACAGTATGTATGATTGACCATGTAGTCTTAAAAAGTTCACAGAATATGAAACTGTCTATACCAAACGTATAGACTCTCAGTATGCAAGGTGTGGATGATTTGTTAATGAAACAAAAAAAAACAGAATCCTTTTCATCTTCGAGTGCCCATTAGCGTCTTAAAATTTACGTACTGCTGCCATATTTTTTTAAGGGTAACGCTTTTACTATATCGTAATCTGTTGTGTATTGTGTATACGGTGTGAAATGTGCAGGGAAGACTTGAGGATTTATCGAGAGATCGAGGAATAAAAAAATGAAAAGTACATACGCACGCGTACTATAAATTTATAAATATAATGTATAGTGGGTTTTTTCGTGAGCGAAAGTTAGAGAGTGAGTGAGAGAGAGAGAGAAAGAGAGAGAGAGAGAGAGAGAGAGAGAGAGAGAGAGAGAGAGAGAGAGAGAGAGTGCGTGTGTGTGTGAGGGGTGGGAAACGAGAAAGGGTTGCCGAAAGAAATTGGTGTGATGAATTTTCATATGAGAGATTAGCAAAGAAAAGTAAAATATATTGAGAGATCCGATGAAGAAGGGATACAGCGTCTTTCCTGGCGAAAATTTCAAGATATTTCGCCGAATCTCTAATCGTGATTGTCGCGTGTATGTCGCAAGTTCCTAAAGTCGTTGCGCGATGAGATGTGACATAAACGTCGAGATGTTCAAAATCAAAATTAATGCATAAGATAAAACCCCCTGGCGTCCCTGGTCTATATATATATCTACGTAAGATAAAAGTCGAATCAAATGTTTCGGCGTGGCCGGTAACTGTTATGCTTACAAAAAAGTAAAAGAAAAAAATATCTACAAATATCGTTAAAAACTCGTCTTTCAAAATTTCAAGTAGTGACCGTCTATTGCCATGGGACTCAAAGAAAACAAAAAAAAATGGAATCTGACCACCATTTTCTGTTATCTTACGTCATACGACATATATATCCTGCGGAGTCATAAAATCGAATGTGACGTGTGGAAATGTACGCGCATACATAAATACATGCGTACCTACTTACCGATCTACCTATATTCGTAAAACTGTCGTAGATTATTTATTGGGCAATTCTGCGGTGCGAGAGGAGAATGAAGTGCAAAGAGTGAAAGAAAGAGAGAGAGAGAGATGGAGAACAAAACATAATGGCAATGGCAAAGGCCTGGCAGTCAAGAACGAAGACACAGGACAAATATGAGGAAACGATATACCTATTATTCCATTGTGGAGTATGCACGAGAATCGTTATTCATGGATTCAGCGTACTCGACGTAACTATAACTGTTAAATTATAATAAATAAATAAATATAATATAAGCGGTACCTATATGAAAAATACAGTCGCGTTTCGATCTATCCAAACCAAATGAAATTTTCAGCCGACTTCAATCCAATTGCTACAAACGGAAAGTGCGGTAATCTCATCTCGATTGGGAGTTTTTCTTATTGACACCCATTTTCCTTATACGTCCATACGCATTGGCTGCACCCGTATCGTTTTTAATTTCACTACGTCGAATATTTATGTCACCGATATCACAATTTCTGTACGCTGGACCATTAATGGATCCTTGCTCGCATTTTATACGTTAACACTTATTTTCTTATATTTTAATTCCCCTTATAATACCTAGTGACTTCCTTCTTTCGCGTTCGGCCTCTCCCTGCGTTCTTTCCCGTTGTAGAAAATTACAACAAAAAGAAGTTGACCGGTCCTCGTTAAGCTACATGATGTTGACGTTCGAGGCTTATCTTTTGATGTTCCTTCGACTGTCCAGGAGGCTGTGATATTTACTGTAAATCTTATTTAAAAATACGTTCTTGCTTTTAGCGACGTCGCAATGCCAACATACTAATAATGGAGAATGTTTGTCAGAATGGCAGGAAGGCAAGCACGCAGGTAGGTAGGTTAGGTTAGGGTAGTAGTAAGGTGATAGTATGCGTATGCAGTAGTTACTAGTAAACTAAGTGGTTGGGTTATCCATGTGTTGGTGTGTGTTTAGAGAAAGAGCAGATATACCGGTTGCGTTGGGGACTCAAATCCCAAAGTGGAGAAGATGGCGTCAAGTGGAGAACAGTCAGCCGTTTTATGGTTTATGCAGATTCCATGGATAGTCAGTCTCGTTGTTGGCTCTTTTCCACTCTTACTTCATTTTCTTCTTGTCTCATACACATACCAACCATTTTTTTTTAACATATTTATAATTCCTTACCGCCGTCACGGCTCCTGTTGCACTTAGCGACAATTCAATATATATTTATGTATTTCAATATTCATTTTTACAGTATATTGATGTTTTGTGTACCTATAAGTTATACCGGAACTTATCTATGAACTCCCCGCTACCAACGTACCACATGTGATACTATTGCGTGTTTGTTGCCATACAATTAGATTGCAATATATTCCACAGCTATATATAGAACAAGTAGTTACGCTCTGTATAAGTATATAAAGTAGACAGGATATTATGAAAAAAATTTGATACCAATTTTTATAGTCCCTGACCAGATCCACCCATAATGAAAGGTTAAAAATATGGCAGAAGATACCCCCACTACCTCTTCATTGAGATCAAGAAGAATACAATTCTTATCTAAGTAAATGATAAGCGACTCTATATCATGCAACTCCAAGGAATTTCATAGGATCCAAGGTTTGTCTATAATTTGCATATACAGAATCAGACAAATAAACCTGTAGAGTAGCTATGTAAACTTGGAACTTAAGGAATCTATGGAATTGCAAAATTTAAGTTTATTTTTCTATTTGTTGCAATTTTTATTCTACGTCGTGCATTAATACATATACATATATATATATATATATATATATACGCACGAAAGGGTTTCGCTCACGTACGTACCGTATGTGTATCACGCAGGATAAAGAACCTCTTGCATTTTAGTAGAGATGCAAGTGGGCAACGTAACTGTGATGTGTGCATGGATTCGTGCAGACCTATAAAAGTCTTCGTAACGTTTAACTGCTTCGTCTTAACATAAACTAAGGACTATATTGCGTAGATAGCGCAGAAATACACCAGTATGACAGCCCATGCGTTTATTCGTCTCTTCGTGATGTTGACTGGCTTTACCGAGACTTTTACTGCCTGTTATTCTTTTGCACCGTATCAGCCCTTACTATTTTCTGTGCGGATAAGTTTTTCTTAATTTTCTTTTTCGCTGCGTTTTTCCCTCTTTTTTTTCGCATATTTATATTTCTCTTTTATTGTGCGTTTAGCATTCTTTTGTATTATCCCGTAGGAGTTATTCCGATGAATTTTATACACGATGGGGCACTATTGAAAGAGAACTCTGGTGAGTATTTCGTGAATTTTATAATTATGGCGGCTGACTTCGTTGAAGCGTGCTCAGCTACAGCTTGACGAAGAGAACTAGTTCTATTGGTTTCTGGAATTTGCGTCCTCGAAAGAATATCTAACTACATTAGTGATGCCTTGAGTACGATAACTTTCACATGACGATAATTTAAGTTGTAGCTAATCATGAATTTTCGTAAATCGTATAGTAAATTGTATATCCTGTACTGTTAGTTGTAGTCATAGTCTGAGTTTGCATCCCGTTATACGTGTTATGATATTCTGGTAATTATCACTTAAATTACCTA
The DNA here is from genome assembly GCA_030142595.1 of Trachelus iudaicus. Classification (NCBI taxonomy): domain Eukaryota; kingdom Metazoa; phylum Arthropoda; class Insecta; order Hymenoptera; family Cephidae; genus Trachelus; species Trachelus iudaicus. Next base: position 1,418,520 of record JARQTH010000301.1, on the reverse strand, counting down.
GGTCTTAGCTTATGTACCATCCTGCACACAAAATACGCATCGGTTCCTTATTTTATTGTTTGTTGTGTAATTCATTTTTCTTGTACTGCTATCGTCACCGACGCTGTTAATGAATATTCTAATTCAATTTCTTGTACTATATAAATGTAATATTGATTTTTCAAAATACATTTTGCAATAGTGACATATTGAACTTTGCATTATATATTGAATAAGAGCGTTCGTGTTTTTGATTTCCATATAAAATGATTTGAATGTAGAAATTAGATTCTTTAGTCCGTTCTGTCGATAAATCTTGTCGCGTTCTTCAATACCGACCGAAGTGACAGTTTTGTCCAGTGCCGTTAGGGGAATTCAGTAAGTAAAAGCGGTGCTACTGAAGTGTCAAGTGTACGATGTGTTTTTAAAGACTTTTTATTTGGAGTGTTGTTTTTCATTTCTTAAAAGCCGTTTCGAAATAGTATTGCATTTGGTAAGTTTCTCCCCATGCGGCTGTATCTTTGGAATAAAATGCCGTGGTACGTTTTGCGAATGTCTGCCTCGTGACCAACCTAACCTCTGAATAAAAATCTTGTTTATCTCGGTGGTTTTTGCAAGTACAACAGAAATTTATAAAAGTTCCCAATTAACTAGACATTTGTATTCTTCAAGTGTTTGCACCATGCGTATACTTTTTATGTTTCACACAGTGCAGGATTCGATTTTCTCAAAACGTACAAAAATGAATCCTGATGTGCAGAAGAAGATACTGCAGTTTGAGTCTTTCGTCAATGATGTTCTGAGGGCTGATCTTGTCAAGCTTGCTGAAAAACTAGATAGCAAGAATGCAGAAATGGCTGAATTCCTCGAATTGAAGAGTATAATAAAGACTCTTAAGGATACCAATGTTGATAAAAGTGGTTTCAAGACGAAGGTGGATATGGGCAACAATTTTTATGTCCAGGCAAACATAGAGGATGCTTCAAATATTTTATTGGATGTTGGTCTTGGTCACTTTGTAGAGTTTAGTTTGGATGAAGCTTTGACTGTCATTGACGTTAGGATAAAGCTTTTTCAAAGACAAATTGATAATTTACGAAAGCAAATTGCCAGGACCAATGCTCACATTAAGCTTGTTCTGATTGGTATAAAGGACTTGCAAGATATGACTTAGTTTATAATGTTAATTCTGTCAAGTAGCGATGAAGTTGTAATTATTATTGTTACATGAATACGAAACATCGGTAACCATATGGACATCGGATTCTACATGGATATGTTAATTTCATGCAAATATATTTTTTCTATTAATTAATTTGTTATTTTTTTGCGAATGTCATGACGTATCACAGATTTTTTAAACAACACAAGGTCTGTCAAATGCTTGCGTTTAATTTTTTTTATGCTAGATGTGCCAAACGTATATCACGTACTATATAACTAATTTTCCAGTACCTTTGACATTGGATCTTTATTTGTGTATTGACGACAAATATGAATATTAACAAAACCCTTGTAATTTGCTCTATAAAATGTCAGGCATGACTTAAAAACTCACTGGATGGTGAGGTCCGAGTTACGAAATATTAATTTTTTGTAACCTTAACAAAAATAATTAAAGAAATTGGTCATCTGGCCCTCGATCTACTATAATCACAGGTTGTTTTAGGACCCAATCAAATTTTACTGAATTTCGAATTGGTCTAGTGCACTTCTCGAAGAAAAACATTGTGATTTTTTAAACAAATTTTATGCAATTTTGATAGTATTTAGCTTCCAATGAACAAATCGCAAAGAGCCTATTTCAATATGGCGGGAGCCGAGCCTTCTTTTCGATATCTTAAAACTCGATTTGAAGAGAAAACCGGATATGGATAAATGGCGAATAATATTTTGAAATACAGCGTGAAAACTGGTCATCTGCATTTCCTGAATCAACTATTTTCTAGGTAAGAGGTCGATTTTGTTGTAAAATTTTTTCCTAATAACCAATCACGTAACGAAAGATCTTGGAACTGCGAAAAATGTTTTCAGTGTTCGCGGCCAATTTGCATGTTCTTTATTACTTGTTCTTTGCATAATGTGCCGTTTGTCAATTATCCAAATATTCAAACCTGCCGTCGTTATGTAAATAGTCTTAAATACGTGTTACAGCTATAACTATTTTTAAGAACGATCATGTTCATCATGACGTGCAAAGACTGCCCGATAACTCAGATTTATGGTCATTTAATGCTCTTATTATGAATGACCCTTGCATTTATTGTCAAATAATTATACTAGATTCACTTTTTTTCTTATGCGTATCACGTATTTGTTACATCGTTTAAACATCTTGCGATATGCCTAGAATTATAATAGTTATTGAGAGATATAAATATTCACTTTTTTGCCTTGGCATTCCCGCTGTTATGGATACTGTATAAAAAATGTATACATAGTATAGTATAGCGTTAATAAATCATTTTGAAGCTTCTCCTTTTTTATTATCAATGATCGTTCAAGGCAGATCAGATCAGTATGGATTGGTTGGTCAATGGCTGACAGACACGTTAAATGCATCGGTATATACTTACGAGGAGGTACTGGTTCTAACATTCATAGAAGGAACTTTTTTGAATGAAACAGCTATTAATATTGCTAGATTTTTGTTCAAACCAGAAATAAGGATAATTATCAGTATAAAGTAGAGTATTGTTTGCATAAAAATCAGTAATAAATTTTTTATACTTGCCATCTTGAATACTTTTCTAAGATGTATTCATTGTCTTTTCTATTTATGCATTGGAATGACAGGTTAACATTAACTTTTTAGATAAGAGGCATGTCGGGTTCTAATTTGATATTTTTTGCATCTGAAGAGCGAGCTTTTGTAGTGCGGCGAGGGGAATGAGGTACTCGTGGAAACGGATGAGTTGGGCAGAATGGACGTTAAGAATTTAAAGGAGAATATTGAAAAAGAATATAAAACGGAAATAAAGGATTAATGCTATGCACAAAACAAGGTAAGCAGTATTAAGAAATTAATAAATAGTTACCTATTATATAGTTTGTTTTTTGCAATTAAGTACTTTACAGGGACAACTGTTCCTGACGCATTTGATCGTTTTATCGAAATCGCAGATTCATGCCAGACTTGTAAGATGTGGCTGTACATTGATGCAGCTTGGGGTGGTGGTTTAATTTTTCATTAAAAATATCAAGGGTTATTAAGTGGCATCCACAGGACAGATCCGAAACGCTCAACCCCCCATAAATTACTAGCTGTGCCACAACAGTGTTCTCTCTTCTCGCAAAACCTTGGAGTATTTTGGTTGAAGTTCAATGGAAGGAAGCGACATATCTCTTTCAGAAAGATAAATTTCATTCATTAGAATTTAACACTGAAGACTGCTATATGCAATGTAGGCGTAACCGGACATACTTCGATTTTGGCTTATGTGGCAGGCTAAGGTAAATTTATTTTTTTCCATAGGTTTTAAAAATTTTGATAATCCATTAATCGTTCATTGTGAAAGTCAGCATTTCAATCCAAAGTATAATGCAGTACTTAATAATTCTTTTGTATCTTGAAGATGCTGGTTACAGCTAATTGTTCCAGAAGGGTATGCTATAGAAGGATTTGAATTTTTTCAGAAGAGACATTTCTCCCCTTGTTCGTGAAACTTTTGATGCAATCACTTATGCAGATACTGGAAACTAGCCTTCCATGCACTTTTTACCCCCAGCATTCCTTTAACTTTGCATCTTGCACTCTGTGTGACCACTTAGGCTGCTGTCGAGGCATGCTCCGTTGAAGTTAAGGGGCTTCATGCTTTATTTGGAGTGTTTGCCAGTGTACTTATGCATACATTAACAGTCCCCTATTGACGTTCGTGTTCTGTTCACTGAATGGCCTTTCCAGACCTAGTAAGGTGTTTCTAGAATCCTCAAAGGGTTCCTCCGAGAAAAGTAAGTATCGTTATAAGCAGGTCGAAGATGTTGGCTAATTATTATACAGTTAAATAGTTTAGAATAGCTCTTTGATAAGGCAAAGATGCTAAATTCGTAACCCAACAAGGAAATTTTATAGGAAATTCAAAAGTTTTCTTACAAAATATTCCTATATTCCACCTGACATATCTTCTTTTTCTTGGTTACGTCTTTATACCCTGTTTAATTTATCAATGTTAAATGACATTTTAAAAATTGCACTTTAAACTGATGCACTATTAATTATTTTATCAAAAAGAAGGCTATACATAAAAAGTACCATTTTTAACAGATAACTGTCTATATAAGAAGTGCTACTGAAAACTTATCCAAGATGAGCATGCTAGGTTCTGTATAATCAACATAAAGTAAAACAAAATTCGTTATTTTAATAGTAGATCTGCTGTTAAGCCATTAAAGCATTTCAAGTAGAAAAGTTGTGTGGGGTAAAATAATTGCAAAGTGGAACCTACACGTTTCTCCCAGGCATCCACAATAAAGTGGTACTAGCACAAACTATAAGCATATTAAATAGCACTTGACCAGCTATAAAAGTGATAATCCCGCCAGGTATGAAATTCCATTCATGTCACTCATGTGCATAAAACTCTTCTATATCATGCAGTTAATTGTTCTTACTTTTAACACAAGTGAAACAATGACAAGATACGTTACGATTTTAAGCAACACGTGGATCATCTCATCACTTTCTCAGCTCTCTTCAAGCAGGAAGTCAAGAGTAGACTGAACTTTGAGCCAGTACTGGCTAGTACTTGTTTCTGGTACTTATATACCTCCCTCGTGAAAAAATCAAGGAAGTACTTGTAGCTACAACAGAAAGTTGCCTTAAGTAATTTGAATCTAACAGCTTATTGCAACTATTTGAAGTTTTTACTATCTTTTTCTCACTGTATTAACAATTTAAAATTTTTTTTATCGCACAACGAACGTGTAAATGAATAACTGAAAGGAATGAGATTACCGCGATACATTACTGTAATACTCTTGTAACCTTTTATGAGTTTTCATTTTTATAAGTTAAAATTTTTGAGAGTAACGTCATAAGACCTTTTGTGAAATTATAATGGGGACCCGTTCTTATGGAGATCAAGATAATAGTTTCAGTACGTTAAACCTGTGAAGTGGACGTAGATACATACCATTTTTTATACATTAAGATTTACTGTGAATACCCTCAGGAACTCTAATATCTGTAATCTACGAATTTTTTTAATAAGGGATTTATCAAATTAATATAAATATTATAACAAATTCGCAAAGAATATCATGTGTACTTTATAGTGCGATATACGAAAAGCATATCGGTTTTTAAAAATATCATTGTCATCATCTTCTATGAATTATCTATGGCAATATAGTACGTGTTATTAAATTGACTGACGGTACAGTAAAACAATATTAGAAAGGCTTTTCCTATCCTGTTTATCAACTGTCGGTAACAACGTAATTATATAATCTTCAGCGGAAAACGATAACTGCCTATTCACTGGATAGATGGCAGTATAAGACCTGCAAAATAAGAATGGACTTCAATCAGTTTTTAATAATACTTCATAATCGACTTTTCATTTCATTGGTTAACAGTACTCATAAAATACAACGTATCTGTATTATTGGAATTACGTAAAATATCGGTATCAACGTGAATCTAGTTCAGTTCATTTCAAACCCTCTGCATCGATAATAATTTTCCATTGTGCGTAAGTTCATCCCGTCAAAAATAAACAGTCTGACAGCATTAAATTAACTTCACATACTATATCCTCTGTCGTTATCAGTTTCATCGTGATTTTCAATCTAAATTTTCGAAAGACATAGTTTATCAATAAATTTCAGAAATAATCCAAATAACACTTTTCTCATTTTCGTTCCTAGATTACGCCGAACTTTAAGAAATGATGGCGGAAAGGGGTAGCCTGATGATCTACTATCAATCGTTACCTAAAAAGAAATAAATTTCTTTCGATTCATTGTTCAGAATTCTGCCGTGAAACACTATGACCGCCTACATTTTTGAGGAATTTCAAATATCAGCTCATCACAATAATCCATTCTAGCATCGAAATAAAACGAAGTTCGCTACTCGTAGAGATAATCGCATCATTCAAACAATTTATTCTAATTGGTATAAATATCATATATTCAAAGTCTCGTTATGCGGATATTGAATAATTTAATCATCCGGGATTTCACAATTGTAACATGAGAATGTTACGGAGTAAAGCGTTTACAGTTGTCCAAGCAGCATATATATATCTGATATCTATTCTCTCTGTATTTCCATCCGCAATCTATTAGCTTCACGATAAGCACCTTGAGTAAAAAAATGTATAGTAAAAATCTGCACATTAATTTAAGAACGAAGTAGAATCAGGAACAGCATAAATAAGAACGCCAATGTTGAGTTTCATGAAATAGACTTGAGAATATGATGAAAAAGACACTCTTATTGATATAATTTAACATATTTTCCACGAGTTTCTTAATTAAATTGTAAATTGGTAATTTCCTACATACTCTTAATACGTGTAAGCCTTGAATAATCTTATATATAAAAATCTCGTGTCACCGTGTTTGTGGTCGAACTCCTCCAAAACGGCTCGACCGATTTTTATGAAATTTTTTATTTATATTTGGTAGGTATGAGAATAGGTCGTAAAGTATATTTCATACCGCTAGGTGATTAGGGTGTCCATAAAAAAAAA
>JARQTH010000301.1:1345482-1411743 GCA_030142595.1 Trachelus iudaicus | reverse complement strand
TTTTTCTACTTTGGGATAAAAAATATATTACTTTTTTCACTTTAAATTTAACTTTTAAGAGATCAAACAATGAATATATCCGTTACGTTAATGAAATATATTGAATTGAGAAAATGAATAGTTGGTGATTTTTTGTTTTTATCGGCGGTCATCGTCTACAGCGCTTCATTCCTGTTTCTGCCATAGATCCCATCCCCACAAACTTACAATATTTGAATTATTCTTTATTTAACAACCAAAATATTCACTAGAAATAATTTATATGGCAAAACAACGTTTGCCGGGTCGGCTAGTTGTTATATAAAATTTGAGACAAGACTTAATTTGTACTTGACGATCAGACTCGTTATAAAAGTTAGTCTCATAATACTTATTCAAACCTAAAAAGCAATAAAGGACATACTCGACTTTTATCGTACGTTAAGCTTTAAGTATATAGTAACCATGAAACTTTTTGCAGAATTAGCCACTTTTGTGAAATCTTATTATTAATTTGTTTCAAGTTGGCTGACAAACTCTTCGAGTTTCAAGATGAAATTCAATACTGACGGGGAAAAATGTTATGAAATAACAGTGGATTTGCTTCAAGAGAATGAGTTTTACCTTTTTTCATCATTATTCGTTATTATTGCATAATCGTGCATCATTCATGGTATACATGTACATATATTACATGAAGCAAAATAAAATTATAGTATAAAATTTGATACTATATATAAATGAAAATACCATCGATTGACCTAATGGAAATGTCATGCGTCATTGATGAGCTAAAGATAATAGTTCATGATATTCGAGTATGGAGAAGAGTATAAAAATGTTAATATAAGAGCTACAGAGGAGGTTTTGCGTCACGATTACCACGTGGGAGGATGAAACGAAAGAGAGGTTGGTAGGTTGGTAACGCTCAATCAAGTGAATCCACGCGTACAGGCCACATGGAGTAGCTGAAGAGGATCGCTTGAAGCGAGAGCAGCAGTGTGTTGGGGTGCTTATAATAATTTTCCCAGAGTACTGTCGATGCATGGAACATTTAGAAAAATCACCTGAAGTCCTTGGTGCAATTTTGGACGCGATCAATAAATTTGATGCTTTAATCAAATGTCGAATATCAAAAAAGTAAAAGTTCTTCCGATACCGGGAATCGAACCCGAGCCTCCTGGGTGAGAGCCAGGTATCCTAACCACTAGACAATATCGGAGTTATTCGTACTGGATTGTTTATGACTCAAAGCCAAAAGATATCGTGCTTGAAATAAGTTTCGTATGAGATATATTATAGTAAGTTTTATTAACACGCATAGTATTGAATATTAGTATTACATAAACTTTTTAGTTTGTTGTTTAACACTACCTTTAGTCTACCCAATCTTTGGCAAGCGACTTATAGGCTTGTAAAACTGGTTGTTGTGTCAGGTTCTTTATCTTTTTTCATGAATTGCAACAGCTTTTACATTTTTTGAGACTACAGTACCTTAACCACATTTTTTATAAATGGACTTTTTTTATTAGACTAACGGTGCAACATAGAGGAACTCTGGGTAACTGTCGTTTTAGATGTTATTTACCAATATATTTTTACCAATTTCTATTTTTTATAGAGTTTCTATAATATTTGGACGATGATATTATCCACATAGTTTAATCATAATCCTTTCACTGAGCCGGATAACACACATTTATGAAGTACTAGGTGAAACTAAAACTAAGAGAGGATACGAAACTGGACTTTACGCTTGAAGTAAAAACGGACATGATCACTGGCTCGTTTCACGTTCGAGTTATCGTTTTCCCGTCAGAAATGAAGTTTTAATTAAATTTATCATGGCGCACGGTGAGAGTCTCGCTGACAGATTAGTACCACTTACACGCAGGCACGAGCGGGGACGTTACGCGACGGCTTGACGTTTTAAAATATATTTGATACGAAATTTTCTGCATTCCATTGCATGTGGCTATTAGACGTTATAGATGTTACAATTTTCCTTTAACTCGACCTGTACATGAAAGCGAGTTGACAGAGCTTACGAGATTACAAGCAAAAAAAAGTAAATTGTAGAAAAAAAATTAAATTACATTGAAACCAGAGAATTTGCAAAACCTTCAAAGTGTTGTTACTCTTCAATCGGTGCAAATGTTTGGTTTTACCGTAATAGCTGTTTCTATCAAATTTCAGTTGTTGCCAATTGGAGAAAAATGGGAGGGTAGAAACCAGAGGAAATTCAAAGAGCAACGTACGAATAATAGCTGCAGCACGACCTGGGAGATGTATGTGTGTCTAGCAAAGGAGAGAAGAGAAATAGAGAAAATAGGATAAATGGAGACTGGAAAAGAACTGTTTCCAGTACTGTGCTGCGTGGACTCTGTGGAAAGGCCGCACGCCGCTTGAAAAGGGCTGCCACTAGCATTCACTAATTACGACGATTTAGAACAATTAAAGTCCGGTTAGTCGGGAGCGCACGTGGACTGTGTGGCAAAATATCTGGTTCCTCGTGCCGTTTTGTGTTTCGTCGCGTTCAGCCACCCTCTTTGATACTTTTTATAGCAGAACGTGACGCGGGCCAGTCAACCCTTTTGCCTTGCTTTTACGCAAGGATTCAACCCTTTCAACGTCATTCACCTATAAAAATTCCATGAAAATTCTTCATTATTGAAATAAAATTATACGTAATACATATATGACAATTAATCAAAGAAAATGTGATAATCGAATATTATAAATAAGAGCAAAATAATGAAAATATAGAAAAAAAAATCAAAATATATATTCTATTCAAATCTGTTATTTCACAAACAAAAGCTCGTCTACCAACATGGTGTACCCACAAGACCTATGGAGTATCTCTGATGTGATTTCGAAGTAGGAAGTTCGGTTACTTGGCAGTGTGTCGCGTACCATGGGAGCACAACGTTTGTTCACCTTCGTATTAGCTTGACAGGACGACGTCGCGACGCAATGAACATCATGGTATCTCGGCCTTTGCTAATTAGTGGTCTGTTTGGCTGTCTAGGTGGCCGAAGTGTGGGCACTAACTCGTTGCTGGAGATACGGATTCCTGCTGGTGCGATAGACAGAGATGGTCACTGGGTGCGATCATTAGCTAGAGAGCTGTAGAAACCGAGGAGGATTAGCACCCTTGCAAATATCTAACCTCCCCAATTACTCCTGGCCGCAGTCTCTATCCAGGAAAGCACTCCTCGAATGTATCCACTGTCCTTTCATTTCACTAGTCGATGAGCATCTGCTTTTGATGTAAAATTTTCACTTGACACGAAGTCAAATAGTAAATCCATTCTTACATTTTACAGCCACTCGGGTTAAACTGATGTTCTATTGAAAACTCAGCTGTCAGTTTTGTTCGCGTTTCGCGAGTGATGTGATTTTATGGAGGGAGCAAGAAAGTACACGACTGATTACGTTCGGCTAGTGCTGCCCTCTCGCGAGAAATTTGTCAACTACGACGACATCTTCAGTAAGTTGTATGCACTTCAGTGCTTTGTTTTTATAAATTGTTGACATACTGTACTTTCTCATAAACGTTGATTCAAAGTAGAATCTACGTTGAGTCAGTGTGATTGGTTTTTAAAATTAATACCATCAAACTCTGTCAATGATAATCTGTCATTCTTCACAATGAAGAAGTGGCGACGGAAGCCAGTGGATATTGCGTAAAAGTGACAACACTCAATTGTGAGTTTTTGATCATTTGAAAATTGACTTTTTTGAGAAAGGATTGAGGAAGTGCACTTTTATTTTTGTATAACTTAACACGATCGTCTTCAAAGGAAATAGTTAATTTTCAGGAATTTGAAGCGGAATAAAAATATCTGATATATGTTATCTTGGGTTTTGTTAGGGTAAAGTATGCAAGGGCAATTTTATTAGGTGCTTTTAAAGGTAGGAATGTTCATCTAATGAAATATTTAATAAAAATGGCGCACAGCATATTCTTGTCGGTATTTGTCCGGCAAAATTACAGCGGCGGTTTCTTTGTTTTTATACATTTATATTGTTATGTAATAAAGAGATTGGAGGATCAAGGTATTCAGAGTGCGAAGGTACATTTTTTCTGGGTGCCTAAGAGAGGTCCCTTATATTCTTTAGCACATAGATTATTTATTACATTATATATTAGTTTTTTTTAGGAAATTCTGCGACGCGAAGTATGCGGAATTTTGATATTATATATAACTTTACAACTTCAGATTTTTTCTTCTTCAAAAAGTAAACCACCGTGAAGGCTGACAACGGTTAACGAGGTACAACGTTGCCAGAACTCTTGCCGCGGAAACCGCAATAAATATAATATGAAATCGAATTATTCTCGTATATTTTTATAATATTTTCGTGTGAAAAACTTCGATGATTAGATTTTTTACGCGATACCTAATATCTGAAATTTACTGAGTCAATTGCATATTTCGTAATTCAAATCGCAAAATGATTTACATGAAAAATCTGGATTCGGAACGCGAACGAGAGCTTTTTCCAAATATCTCTGTACGAATATTTTTTTTAATTTAACAATAATCAAAAAGTCTTTAACCGCGTCTGATATTTTCTTAACACGATGCTACCTGATGAAATTGTAATATACCAAAAAAATGAATAATTTCTCATGATTATCGTCTTACGCTCGGAGTACCTTAAATGGCATGAATGATAACAAAGAAAAATTGCTCGTGTACATTATCAATATACACCCAGACTGGTGAACTTGAATTTATTATATTTTCGTTCATAAAAATTTGAGCATGGATCTTGAGAGTGTCAGTAAATTCTTAGATAAAAAAATTCGGTGACGCCGCAGCGTATGGTAACCCTGCACAATGGCATTTTAAGCTCGGACATGAAATAAAGGTACTCCTACGGTACGGAAGTCTTCTGGAAGACTGGAAGCCATTCCTCCTTGTGGCTCTCTACGCGATAGCGAGCGAGACACTAGATGACGTAGCTTATGAAATTCTTGCATGCGAATCGAACGATTCAGCATTCTTCTTTTTGTTACCCTCGGGTTTCGGGCAATGTAACTAAATATTTCCTACCCTTGGCGAAAGGATACAAGGGACTGGATATTAAAAATGTATACTGCCAGGAGTATGAAGACATCCTATACTATGAAGGCTCGCATGAGAAACTCCACATTTTGCTCTATCCTGTAAATACAAGTATGCCTGAAACGCGTGTACCTATACTTGAACCTTTTCTTGCTTTTTTCTTATCTCTGTGCAAGGGTAGCTCAGTGAGTGCTTATTTTGGTTTGAAGAAAAAAAAAGAAAAGAAAAAGAAAAATTCAAATGAATGTTAATCTTGGAAATAGAAAGGATAAAATACATATATAATGATATGAAAATCAGGAAGGGGCTCTTGACGAATTTAAAAATATTCACAAAGAATGTTATTCCTAGTCTCTCTTGGTGATAGCTGAGGCAATGGTAACAGCGAATAGAGTCACAAAGGTTCTTGTTTGAAATAACTTGGGGCTCCAAGCGAAAGACCATTGGAAACTGGTTCTAGGCTAGTGTATTTATTTAAGCCGAAGGGTGAAGTTGCTTCTTCTGTTTCTCTTTCAGCCACGACTGCGGCTGTGGCTTCGGTAACAGCTCTAGGGGTTTACCGAGTAGTAGGTGAACTAGGATCTCGTTATAACCGTACGAAGGTTGACTTTGTGCACGGTTATCATTTTGGTTCATCCTGCTATGGTGATGATTTGCGTCCGTTATTTTCGTTATTGAGTAAAATTTACATTGAAAAGGTGGTTGAGCAACTAAGGTCCAAGGCCGAAGGTCGTCGACCATAGGTTCCGAGGGTTCGGAAGTTTCGAAGGTTTGCTGGATGGGTACCTAACCCTGTCGCTGGATACGTGTGGATACCCTTTTAGGTTTCTAGAAGAGCGCGGCAGGGAGGTAGAGTCAACTCGGGATGATAGATGAGCTCGAAACTATGCGCGGAAAGCGTTCGCGCTTTTTGCTGAAATAATCTCGCGAGAATTTTCGCGGTTGTGTTTTCGCTTAAAACGCGATAATGGCCGACACTGGCTCGCATGATTAATATATTATTACGGAGCACGTGGAAACCCCTGTCGACCTTTCCGCTCTCTCTTCCACATTCCTCGTTCCCTCTTTCCATAAAGCCTGTTTCGTTTCCCATGTTCCGGCTTCCTCACTCGACTACATATATATTCCTCGCTACATACCGAACGCTGAGCTAACGAGCAAAAGTCTGGATCATCGTACCGAAAGGGCAGCAAATTTCTGATATCTCCTGGGATCAGACAATTCAGGTCACTGTGGGTATACATATGTTAGTAAGCAGTTTTCTATAATAGGAGTGCTTTTTATAAAATCAAATGTGGTTTTCGTCCGAGCCTTATTTATCCTTGAAATTAATTGGCCGTTACGGGACTGAGCTTAGGAAGGAAAAAAACTGCCCCTTACCAGAACCTCCCTCGTGTCTAACTTTTGGCTAAGACAAACGTTCGCGAATCTTTATTAGTTAGCCGCCGTCGAGCCTTCGCCAGGAACCCCTACATTTTTCCTTGCCTGCCGACAAACTCAGGACTCCAGGTTGCTCCTGGATTTTTCACGAGGCTTTCTGAATATTTAACCAACCCCCTTTGCTACCTTGCGGATTGCGCTGGGATTTTTTTTTCTCTCGGCAAATCATCCCTATAGCAGGACCCCATTAGCTTCACGATTCCCCATCCTAACGTCTTCCTTGTCCTTCGCGAGTTTTCTTCCCTATTTTATCTTTTTCTTTATCTTTCTCTTCTTACAGGCAACTATATTTATCCTGACCCATTCCTTCGTCGCTCATTCCAGATTTTTGGTTCCTCCAGCTGGTAGTAGTACACGTATTTATTATACGCTTGAATATTCTTTTAGTCCTTTTTAATTTATGTTCAAGTCTACCGAGTTTTTTGCTATAAGGGGTATATCATCACGTTCGTATATGATTTCTTATGGAGTCTCAGCGACTGGTCCAGGATCGACGACTGGAGTCACTACTTTAGTTCTGTAATTGTCGACGTCGTTCAGGACCTGGGTCCATTTTTTTTCTGATGGCTTTCAATGTACTATATCTTACACAGTTAATTCGGAAATTAGCCACTTCGATCGCGCTCTCTGCAAATTCCTGTCGCAAATATTCCAAGAATTTCCTTTGGTGCTAATATGTATTTCTTGGTTCTGTTTTTTTGATTTTTTTTTTAGTTATTCACTCATATTTCTATTTTTCGCATCTCAATCGTAGCAACTTGTTTTTTCAAACTTTCGATTTCTCAATAGAATTCTCAAGAATTGAATATATTATTTGCTTATTCACAAGAACAGTATTGCTTTCTGTTTTCAATTCGATAAATTCATACTGCAGTGCTTCGTTCTTATCTGTTGTTTTCTTAACCTACTTTCACACAACGTTACATTCCTTTTTCAGTACGACGTTCCTCATCTTCAGTTTCGTTTTAATATCATTGCGCAAACCGTTAAATCCTTCCCTCACATTTAGTCGCTTCGATTTTGAAAATGAATTTTTCCGATTTTAACTTTTTTACGACGTCATTAGTGGAATCCATTTTGTGCGTAAGCTCCTGGAGATCCCTCTTCAGTTCACCGCGCTCTTCCCTGACCTTGTTAAATTTGACCTCAGCTTGCTCGATCTCCTTCCTATGGGTTAAATCATTCATTTGGAATTCCTTCAGCTTTTAAATTAGATTAAAAGTCTATCCAGCCGAAGCTTTTCAATTTTGCCTTTACATTACGTAACCCGCTTTCTCTCCAGCACAGACCTTTTCTGTACACGTCATATTCTGATCTTAAAGTCAACAATTCGTATTTGAGAGTTTTTCTCTTTGTTTTAAATTCAAGAAATTACTTCGTCATTGGTTTCTTGGCTTTCAACAACTCATATTGAATCATTGATTCGTCAATTTTCCATCTCAAAATTAAATTAGTATTTCGTATTTTTTTGCCTGTTCGATTATCACAATGCTAAATATTCAAATTTCACGTCGTTCGCGAAAACATTATACCTGTATTTCAATTTAAAAAGTTCACTTATCACAGTCTTAGTCGTCACTCTGGTGAACCAATTTCCGATTTTCTATAGAAAATGTAATCAGGTTTTTACCTAAATTCAATAATTTCCTGCAGTAGTTCTATTTATCAATTCACGATATAAAATTATCTTTTATTAATACATAATTATGGACTCTCTCGTAATGTTGTGTTCTCACGGATGCATCTTTCAACTGAAATTTGTCTCCGTGAAATTTTTTTTCCACAGATTTGACATTTCTGTAAGAATAAATGATTTTCCCTCGTTAATTTTCACGTTTCAATACGAATAGGGTTTGTCGACCCTCTTGAATTGATTTGTCGTCTCTCTTGAATTCTTTATTGTCTAACAATATTCAGTTCGTCGTAACACAAAATCCTCCTGTTCGTTACGACTTCGTGTTTTCTCCTCGATTTGACGTTTTTCATCATCGTAACAAGTGACGTCACTAATGGCATAATCTCCTTCATCGTATTAGATTTCAAACTTTTTTCCATGGTAAGCTCGACCTTTGAATTGTTATTAAGAGCTTTTCACTTGATAAGCTCTTCTTTTAAGGTCATTGTCTCCCCCTTATCGCATTTACCAAACTCCTTTCATTTTCGATTTCATCATTTGCATTCTTCCTTCTCAAGTTTTTCATCTTGTTTTTCTAATTTGTTCAGCTGATGACACAGGACTCTTGACTCCGTTATTTCCATCGCTTCTTACCCTTCTTTCCTTGTCTCTCTTCCTCATTCTTACGTATCTTGTATTATTTACAGCGTCTTAGCCATTTTCGAGTTTCTCCTTTGGAACTTTTTTATTTTTCCATCAGAGTTATTGAGAATTTACTATCGAGTTCTTTGACTTCTCGGAAAGTGCACTTTTCGCGATTTTCTTTATCGGTTATCAGTTTCATAATCTGATTGTCCCTACCGGTGATAACTTCTCGAAACTTTTTAACTTTTGCTAGTAGATCAATTCTCTCCTCACCCACCCTTTGGTAATTGCGTTCTGCCATCTTGAGTTCAACCTTTATTTTCGCAAAACTCCAAAAGCAGAGATTTCGCATCGTGAACTTGTTCACGGAGCTTAGCCATTCGTTTATCGTTATCCTCGATGTTATCTTGAAGGACGTTTAGTCTGCGTGTAAAATCCTTCGAGTTCTTGTGGGATTCCTGTAATTGACAGGATCTTTCTGTAGAGAAGTTTTTAACATTGGCCATTTCTTATCTTAGGGAATTTGAGAGATCCCTCATGGAATTGAGTCTTGGGTAAATTTCGTAATTCATCACAAGTTCTTGAATTTTTTTCGGATTAGTATCGAGTTCCAAGATTACAAGACTCTTCCCTCTAACAACTCCTGTCCTAGATGCTCCAATTAAGCTTTCCAATTTTTGGATTTTGGTACAATCTTTTAAAATTTGTACTTGAAACACAGCGCGAATTTCAATGTTAACCTCATCCAATCGATTATGTAATAAATTCACCATCTTTTCCAAATTTTCAATCTTCTCTAGATACTTCAGCTTCTTGGACCATCGGTGTTTGTTCCCCTTAAAAAAATGTTTCTTTCTAAATTCTCTATACATTTTTCTACGCTTTCGATACTGCTTAAATATTCTAAAAAATTGGTGTCAATAATTATTTACAGTTCAGATGAAAGGTTCAATTTTCTCGTTTCCCTGTCAACTTGACTGATTCAAATTTCCAGGTCTGAAATTACGCTTTCGATATTCCGCTGCACTTGCTCTTGTTGCCCCTAGCATAGTTTTCAACCTATCGATCTCAAAGTGTAAGTACTCGTTTTGCCCTCTGAAACGATCGATAATAATCTGTAGACTAATAACTTCATCATAAAGCGTAACCAGAGTCCTCAAAAACTTTCACGTGTTGCTCGTAAACACTTTATCAATTTTTTTCTCACTATCAATATATTCTTGCATTCTTCCTCTGACACGAAGCTAAGTAGAACACCTACATTCTTCTTGAGCTTGTTTGACTTTTTTCTGGAGAGACGAAAGCTCCTCCTTGGATCGCTTTTTTCCCTCGGCGAGCTCTTCTCGAGCTTTCCTCAACTCCTTCTTCAGTTTAAGAGCTGTTCCACAGGTTATAGATTGTTAGGCTTCCATTAGGCCACTTTCCACGTTCTTTTATAATCGAATAATTTTTTCCTTTTCATGTGCCATCAAAAGGGTCCCTTCGCAGAACCTCTTCCGGGTCCTTATCAAAATTTCCAAGTGACACAGAGCTTGAACATTTCACTTTACAAATAAATTTCATGGTACCTGATAGATCTGCCATATGCAATATTTTAATTCAATGGGTCCAAATCGACCAACATATTTTTTAAAATAATTTTCGTTTTTCCTCATGTCAAAATCCGAACCTCCCATGACATTCGTCTGCAGGATGATGATTCTTTGAAATTTTAAGAATTGTGCAGTAAAATCTCTTGCCTGATTTGAAAAATATATAAGCTCGTCACTAGTCCGAGTTATTATAAAAGTCACAATAATATCTTCACTTTGACATAAACATGATATCGTAACTTCTTGTTTATACCTAAAATTTCACCCAGCCCGTGTAGTCCGCGTTTATGAAACTTTGAGGCGCAAAATAATTTCGTGGGGAATTGCGGTTACACGTCAGGGTGCGAGGGCGACTGTTTGACGTGGCGCTTCTCACTCGACGCTCGGGAAATATGAGAAATACAAAATATATGAGAATCGTGGGAAAGACGAATATCACGAGGGTGGCCTCGTTATCGTCTTCCACTTTACACATATGTATCTACGTACACCATGTACACAAGAGCATACATACATACCAATAACGTATTCTCATAAAGCTCCAGTTCACACCTGGTTTATCAGGATACCTAAAATTCAGTTGCCTTTCTAATGAAGATATGAATTTCCTTAAATTTACCTAATAACACTTATTCAAAAATGAACTCTTTCCGTAAGGTTTGCCTGCATAAATACGACCGTAGGTAGTACTTTCAGGTTTGGTAATTACTTTCAAAATAAGGTTCACATTAATATAAGTATACAAGAAGCTTCACTAATTACTGGGATGTCTTTTCATTTAATGAAACCTTTATCAAAAGGTTTCTTATGTATTTATAAAGTATTTTTCAAAGATTCTCTCCCTTACTCTGCTACAAGCATCCTTAAACTCGCAGAAAGTTGTAGCTCGAATGGTTAGTGAGTTGGCAATGCGTTTGAAGTGGTAGTTGCCCAGAAAGTTTCTGCTTCCAAGGCGTCGCCTAATGAGCCTGGAATATGGTGACTCACGAGGATTACAACGTGACTGAACAGCTTTCAATTATATAATAAAATTGCATGGTGGCTTCGCCGTTTTCCAGACTTCCTCAGAAAACTCAGATTCATGTTTTATTACCAAAACGGAGAGAGCCATTTCCGGCAAACGAAGGAGATCCACATAAGGGAGAAAGTAAAGATAGGAAGTTTCTAAGTCAAAAGCTAAAATGTTGGTTTGCGAAAGATGGTACGAGTGGTTGTTGAAACATAGTCATACTCATAAGTATAGGTAGAACAAAGAAGTAGCGGCTGATGTGGAAGCTTCACAGGAGGAGGCAAGAGGAGATGCAACCTCAGCGAACACACCGCGGAAGGAACTTGTCTGTGGAAGTTCGGTAAATTTAGACAAGGACTTTAACCATTCTGAAGGTTGTTCGCGAGACGAGATTAAATTCCGTATGAAGTCTGCCGTTAGACTAGCAGGGCTTTCGTTATTAAGGATTAGTTTAATTAAAAGTTTCCCAACGAAATACGCTCCTCCGTCGATCGTCTTACGCTGGCAAGTGAATACACGGTTGCACTTTAGGGTCAACCTTCGGAAGCATACGGCGACCTTTCATTCTTGTGAGATTTTATCGATTCTATCGTTCTGTCCTTTCATCTGCAAACAATTTCGCTCTGCAACCGAACAATTGAAGTCACCTTTAACCTCTGGGACACGTCCCAAGGAACGATCCACTAAATTCGACCTGGAACATTTTCCCCGGTTCACATATGCCGCTCACGCCACTCGTAAATCTACGATCGAACCTTTCGGAGACCTGCATTGCTGATAACCCTACTTTTCGTGAAAATACGATTCACTCTCTGGATCCTTAACCTACGGATTCCACGTGCTACTGTCGCTTGCTCGTAAACGGTTCCATGGCAAGTTAAATAAGCTTTTCGGTTTGTATTACACGTGTCGAAGACGATGACCCAGGAGACTTCATGTTTATGCGGATGCTTTGCTCCGCCATGCGCCAAACCGCCGGACCCACCGCACGAGCCATGCTGTTGCTGTGACTACAATCCGTTCAGTGACAATTCGAAAGAGTCCGAGATATACGACTTGAATTTTGCCTTGAGGAAGCTCACGGTCATGAAGTGTCAGATGAAGAAATGGCGCATGGAACGTCTTCAACTTGAGAGCGAGACAAGATTGCTTAAGGAAGCTCTTCGATCCCAAGGTCAAGTGACATTTTTTACATCGCTTTGATTAATTCTCGATTAAATAATTTCTTAGTCAAATTTTATTCAACTATATATTTTTTTTAAGGTGTGAAAGTCGACGAGGTTCTTAAGCCCGACCCACTGGTTGTGCATTATCGGGAGGAAAATGAGAGATTGGAGAATGCCAGGAATCTGCTGGCGGATAGGATCAAAGATCTTGAAGAGACACTTGTAGAGAGAGATTCCTTTGGAGATTCGTGCGAGGCCGTGCATTACTATAGGGAGAAAATTGGAATCCTGAGAGTACAGCACGCTGAAGAAAAGAATGAGTATTTCACTTAAGCTAATGATTTTTTCATTAGTCGCTATTTGGTCATCTAAGCTGTGATGGTTTTTGTAATATTATTTTTATCTTAGACTCAGAGAGATGATTTCGGAATTGAGAATCAAACTGGCAGAGACGGAGGATGACAGTTCCTGTGCCGCGCTAAATCGTCTTAGAGCTAAATTAAGAGAACTGATGAAAGGAGGTCAAAGAGCTGATCAGCAAGTTTCTAAGGTAGTCGAACGCTCCATAGAGACACTGGTTCAATTGTCGACGAGTTGCGATGACCTGAAAGCCGAAAACGAACGTCTCCTACGGGAAGTCGAGGCTCTGAGGGGGATGTCAGGAGTTCCAGTATCCCAGGAGTTTCAGAAAGCGAGTGCAATTCAGAAACGTCTTCCAGAGGAGGGGATCAGCGGACAACCTGCTGATAAGGATGCCTTGATAAATGATTTGCAAAGAGAATTATTAGAGAATCGAGCCCGATCTGCTGATTTGGCTGTCGATCTGGATAAGATGACTGTCAGTACGAAAGCTCTGACGGCTGAAGTAGCTGCGATGAAAGATGAGCTTAAGAAAAGGGATCAAAAGGTTTTATTTATTTAATTGGAAGATCCTTATGGCGCCCTGACGCTGCCGCTGACCTTACTCCATTTCTTCCCAGGTTACTGAGCTTCTCGGAGAGTTGAGAAAGTCCACGGCCGATCTTCTTGGGATGAACAATTTGCAGAGCGAGATAATGGGGTTGAAGCCGAAATTTTATGATCTTCAGATTGAGCGTGATCAATTGCTCGACGAGCTTGGTAAAGTTCGGGGCGTTGTGTCCGAGAGGAATGATCAGATCATAAAGATCCTGGAAAAAAAAGAAAGAGAGACGAATGATTGCGAGTCGAAACTGGCCGCTATGCAAACAAGGATTGATGGTTTGCTAGCGCAGGAAGCTTTGTTAAGAAAGGAAAATGAAACCCTGAGAAAGATGTCCATAGATTTGGAGGATGAGATGGGTGAGCTTAAAGCTGTTATAGCTCACGTGCCGGATACTAGTGACGACGCGGATAGAATGCGGGCTAGAATACGTGAACTCGAGGATGAGCTTGGGAAAGTTAGTAAGGAGCTTGCGAGTAGCAAGGATACTACAAAGGGCTTGGAAGATTTGATAGAATCAATGAAAGCTGCGAAGGATAACTTGGCTAATGAATTGCTTCAAGCTGAAGAGAATCTAAATAGATGTAAGAAAGATTTGGCAATGGCGGTAGGCGCAAAGGACGATGCTCTTAAAGTCTTGAATGACTCAAAGACTCGACTTGATGTGTTGACAGACGAAAATTCTCGCTTGGTTAATCTGGCGGATTCTATGAGAAAGAATAATGATGAGCTCAGAGACAAAAGTAAAAGCTCTCTGCAGGATATGAATGGAATCAAAGAGGAGAATGAGGTCCTGATGGCAGAGAATATTAATTTAAAAGCAGAAAATGACGGACTGAGGAAGCTCGTTGATGAGCTGAAAGCTCAAATCGACAAGCTTAAAGCTGATATCGATAAAATGACCATCGACTGCGAGATGCTGCGTCAGAAGAATGAAAAGCTCAATGACGATATTAAAAAGTATGAGGTCGAGAAGGATAGATTGGAAAATGATCTTTTAAAGTTACGTGAAGAACTTGATAAGTTGAGGTCTGCGAATGTTGCCCTGAAGGATGATAACGATAGACTCGTGTCTCAGGTTGATGAGCTTTTGGCGGAACTGGCTAAGCTTAAGGACGAAAGGGATAAACTAAAGGTGGAGGTGGAGAAGGGTAAAGAGCATGAGGAAGCACTCAGGTCAGAGCTTGATAAGTTGAAAGGAGAGAATGATAAACTCAAGTCCGAAATCAGGCGGTTCGGGGATGAGTTGGATAAATTAAGGGTAGAAAATGACGGTCTCCACTCGCAAGTAAGGTCCCTCAAAGGTGAGAATGATAAACTGACCGAAGAGCTGACCGATATTAAGGACTCGCTAAAAAAATTGGCGGCGAATAATGATGCACTAAATGATGAAATACGAAAACTTCAAATGGAAAATGCCACCCTCAATGATCAGATCGATGCATTTAAGGTTCAGAACGAGAAGCTTCAATCCGACTTAGATGATACTAAGAATCAGTTAAATGTGGCTAAAGCTGGTGGTGACAATCTGCAAGCGCAAGTGGATAGTTGGAAAAATGAGAACGATGAGCTGAAGACTAATTTGGAAAAAGCTCAAGGCGATCTAAATAATTCAAGGGCTGAAATTGATAAATTGAGATCAGAGAATGCTGCGCTCTTAGGAGAACTTAATAAACTAAAATCCCAATGCGAAGCTTGTCAACTGGAACTGGATCAATTGAAACAGGAAAATGGTTCTTTGAAAACCGATTTGAATGCTACGAAAAATGAAAATATGTCCTTAAAAAATGAGCTGAAAGAATCACAAGCTGAAAACGAGAAACTCAAAGCCGACCTAGAAAATATGAAGATCCAATTGGGAAGTGTGGAGTCTGAAAGAAATGCTCTTAGGGAAGCTAATGAGAGTCTGACGTCCGACTTAAGCAAGGCAAAGGATGAGCTGGAAAATATAAGAAACGAAAATAAGAATTTGAAGGGCGAGGTAGAGATGTTAAAAACTGAGAATGGGAATCTCAAGGATAAGTTGATGGAGCTCAAAGGGAGGTTGGACGATACGGAGAGTGAGCTGGACAAGCTCAAAGGAGAGAACAGTGCTCTCAAGAGGGAAGTGGGCGACATGAAGGCGGAAAAGGATTCTCTGAAAGAAGAGTTGGCGAAAGTAAAGGAAGAAAGTGAAAAGTGGAAAGAGAAAGCGGAAGCTCTGGAGGTCTCGGACGAGAAGCGCAAGGCTGAGTTCGAGAGACTTAAAGCATCCAGCGATGGATACGAAAACTTAAAATCAGATTTTGAGACGCTCAAACAGGATAAGGATAAACTAAAAGGCGAACGGGATCAATTGGAGGTTCAGAGAAATGCTCTTAAGGAAGAATTAAGTAAACTGAACGAGCAGCTGGATGGTCTTGCAGCTGAAAGGGACAAGCTGAAGAGCGATTTTGATCACATAAAAAGTCGCAACGATGCTCTGAAAGGAGAGTTGGATGCGTGTGTCATGGAAAAGGATAAATTACGGTCGGATCTCGATAGTCTCAAGGGTTTAGTAGATGAGCTGCAGAATCAGAAGCAGGCAATGATGTCGGAGATTGAGAAATTAAGAAAGGAACTGGACGATTCTAGAAATGCAATCAAGTCCCTTGAAGCTGAGGCTGCTGATTTGCGCAACGACAAGAGTCAGTTAGCCAAAGACTTTAATGATTTGAGAAAGGAGCTGGACAGAGTGAAAAGTGCCAAGGAAGATGCTGATAAGGAATTGGAGGCTTTGAAGGGTAGTCTGAACGATCTTCTGAACGAAATAATAAAGCTGAAAGAAGAGATTGATAAGTTGCAGTCGGAGAAAAAGAATCTAGAGGATGAATTGGCTGTCGTGAGGGGATCTTTAACGAATTGTGAAAATGAGAACAATAGGTTACATAATGAAATTGATAAGCTGAAGAAAGAGCTTCGTGATCTTAAAGACGAGAACGAACAATTTCTTGAAGAGATAGCTAAATTGAAAGCTGACATCGAATACTGGAAAATCGAGGGTTGCAAGCATAAGGCTGAAATCGATAAATTGAATGGAGATATCGAAAAGCTGAAAAAGGACTTGTCTGACTGCCGTGCTAAAGTAAAGGATCTTGAGGATCAGCTTGCTGTCTACGCCGATCTAAAATCGAAGTTTATGCAGGATATTGATAAACTCAAGAAAGATTTAGAGTCCGAAAAAGCCGCCCATCAAGCTACAAAGGACGAAGTTTCCAAAGCAGCAGTTGGTTGCAAAGAAGAGCTGGAGGCTTTGAAGTCAGAATTAACAAAGATAAGAGGTGAGAACAACAAATTGAAAAGCGAGATTAGTGATCGGGAGAATCAACTGGCAGCGCTTAAAGACGAATTAGAAAAGCTCCGTAAAGAAGCCTCTGTTCTTAGAACGGAAAATGATCGTTTGAAAGGCGAATTTGATAAGAAAAAGGCCGAAGTCGATGGATTACAGAATAATCTTAACAAGGTTAAGGCTGAAGCTGACAGTTCGAAGGGCGAAGGTATAAATCTTAAAGGAGAAATCGATAAACTAACTTCTGACAATAATCGACTGAAGCGTGACCTCGATGCCCTGAAAGCTGAAAATGAGAAGCTTGCAGCCGCATTAACTGCAGCTAGAAATGACTCTGAAAAGTTCAAGGCCGATTTGGCTGAATGCAAATTTGAGATCGACAAACTTAAGGCTGAAATTAATAGATTGAACGGGGAATTGAACAAGCTGAATGACGAAACAAAGAAATCGAAGGCCGAACTCGAGGACCTTAAGAAGAGTCTGTCGAGTGCCGAGGACAGAACGAAGAAGCTTCAAGGACAGGTCGATGCGCTGGAAACTGAAAGAGCAAAGCTTATTGGTGAATTAAATGGCGTCAGGTTAGAAAATGATAAGTTAGCTAAAGAATTATCGAGTAACAAACTTGCCAAGGACGAAGCGCTAAAGGAGAACGCAGCTCTGAAATCCGAAATAGCTGCCCTTAGGGAAGAACTAAGCAAGGCTCGTGGAGAGGAGGCGAGACTGAAGCAAGAGTTGGATGGTCTCAGGAAGCAACTGTCAGATTTGAAAAGTGAACTGGACAAAATCAAAGAGGAGAACGTAGGTTTGAAGAAAGCGAATGATAAGATGAAAGCGGAACTAGAGTCGCTCATGGTTGAAAACGGCCACCTCAAAGAGGCCCTTGACAAAGTTAAAGGCGAATTCAATGCGGCCAAATTAGAATACGAGAACGGTATAAAGCAGTTAAAGGATATGAATGATAATCTCAGAAAGGACGTGGCCAGTGCGCAGGATAGAGCGAAGAATCTGGAGAATCAGCTAGGGTCTTTCGAGGGAGAAAAGAATAGAATGGAAAAGGAAAATTCGCTGTCGAAGGGTCAAATCGAAAAGTTAGAGAAAGATTTAGTTGCGGCGGGAGCCGCGAAAGATGCGGCTTTACGAGAGCTTGAAGCCCTGAAGAACACTTTAGCTGGCTTAAGGGATGATTTAGCTAAGTGCAAGGCTGACAAGGACAAGCTTCACCAGGAGTTGGACGAGATGAAGAGACGTTCCGCGGATTCGAAGGGCGACCTGGATAAGATGCGGGCGGAAAAGGAAGCTTTGAAGAGTCAGCTTGACAAGCCCAACGGGGAACTGGATAAAGTACGAAACGAGAACGCCAACTTGAAGGCGGAACTTGATCGTCTTAGAGCTAAGATCGATAAGTTGCAAGCCGATAATGATGCGTTGAATGAAGAAAAAGCTCGCTTGAAAACTATGTCTGAAAAAAGACTTGATAAGGAACTTGATAAGAGGCCCTCAAAGGCATCGGACAAGAAGATCGAAGATGACAAAGCTTTGAGGAAGGAGCATGCAAAATTATTGGAAGATTCTGAGAGATTGCGTAAAGAAAATGAAAGACTGAAAGCCGAGTTGCAGAATATGAAAAAAGACCTTGAAAAATGTCGTCGAGAAAATGGTAAGTTAAGAAAAGTATCAGGTGCTGGAGCAATGCCGGATATTCAATATGTAAAAAGACCTGAGAAAAAATCGACAGGTATAACGAAAGCTGTGGCTCCAAGTGCGACGTCCTCGGTTGTTAATCTTTACCTACTAATACTAATATCTTGGCTTACTGAAATTTTCTAGCAAAATCCGCAATATCCATAGTAGCCGATAGTAAAGTTCCATCAGCAGAAGTTGCGGACGATTGTGGAGATTACATAAGAGCCAATGAAATCCT
Organism: Trachelus iudaicus; assembly: GCA_030142595.1. Classification (NCBI taxonomy): domain Eukaryota; kingdom Metazoa; phylum Arthropoda; class Insecta; order Hymenoptera; family Cephidae; genus Trachelus; species Trachelus iudaicus. The sequence goes on along the minus strand of JARQTH010000301.1, from coordinate 1,393,030 downwards.
TACACAAAATATAGATGAACAAAACGATGGTATTATTCATGAAATAATGATTAGTTTCTATCTCATGCTGTACCAATACAAGTAGGATTTAATGTGTTTATATATATATATATACACATTTTTGTTAAATAGGAATTAATCGTATTCGCGAATACATTGGCTTTATTGAAGGAAAAACTGCGATGCGACCAATAATGGTGCAAAAATACGGCGACACGAAACCAAATACCGATGCAATAAAAATTGCTCGACTCAGAGGTATATTAATGGCTTCGCAAAAACTTGCCGAAAATATTCAAAACGCGGAGATGGAAATTCAAGAAATTGGAAATTTACTTGACGAAAATGAGAAATTGAAAAAGCAAATCGAAAATCTGGAAAAACAACTCGCTGTCAGTCTGATAATAATGCATTATTACTTTTAATGGTAATGTAATAAAATATTATTCAGTCAATAGGAAAATATTTTTTTTTAAAGGAATTCGGTGTGGACGCTCCAGAGATCATGGAAACTAAAGAGGACGGTAACGACATATTCGATGCGGAATCCTGGCTTAAGGTAATTTAATAATCAGTAAGCTTCACATTGGGAACAAGTAATAAAAAAAATGAACTAATCTCCCTTTATTATCAATTTTTCAGTCACTTACTTTAACGCAATTGGCTGATCTTCACGAGAGGATATGCAGACTGACATCTTCAATGGTCGAGGAAGATTTAAATCCTGATGACTTCATGGACGATCAGGATGACGTTACAATTTGCAAATCCTGCGAAACCTCCGGCGCGTCCCGGAATTTACAAGAAGATCCAAGAAAATACGAGCGTGACAATTTAAACAAGAGAATCTCCGCATTGCAAAGACTGATAATGGATAAGCAATTGGATGCTGCGCGCAAGATCGAAGAGATGAAGAAAACACTCCGAGAAGAACAAGCTAGCCTGGTGCGACTATCTCAAGAGATGAATCTAGAAAGAGAACGAAATTACGAAATTCACCAAACAATGGAAAATTCGCCATGTTGGATAAACGATTGTAAAGCAGCATGCCGAGTTGATCCCAAACACGTACATCCTGGACCCTTCTTCAATGTATCAGGATCTATCCCATCCCAACCTCATAAAAAAAGTACGACTGGCAATATTTGTAAGCATCGATACGAAAATTCATACTGCGCCACCAAGCCTAATAAATTAAATGAAAATCCAATAAGCGATATCCAACCTCGGAACAGTGATAAGAAAAGATAAGAGTCTAACGGCAAAAGATTTCATTGGACGTAACTAGGTATTTATTCATAACGTACATAAATCATTACCAATATCCAAAATCTAATATACATAAAGTAACGTGTAATACTAAAATTGAAATTTCGCGGAAATAAAGACAAAGGGCTGGGATTAAAACAGTATACGTGAATTCCCTAGAATCCGTGAATTAATAAACATAATAAACAAAGCAATAGGTCGTTACGCTGTACGTGGACGGACTGTACGAGTGGAGGGTTAGTAGAACGAGTACTTGCCATAACGCGATTTCGTGACTGACAGTCAACGCTGGTATTATTCGATGAAGATTAATTCGATTAAAATCCCGATCTACATCCGGTTCCCAGGACAAACTCGCGTTGCTCTCTTCTCGTTAACCATAACGTGTGATAACGTGATTACGTGCACGTAGGGTGGGGTGTTACGCTCGGAGATCAAACGTATAATTAAGAGGGTTGAGTGGAGTATGAGAAACAAAAAGGGTGAAATAACAACAACAAAAAAAGAGAAAAAGAACAGGAGTATAGAAATTGAGCGGAGAGGTAAAATAATAAACGAATTGACCAAAATCTGTTTACTCGCTTACTTTCGTTGAACACAATCGAAATAACGTCTATGAGCCATGACGCCGTGACGTTATACGCGAGCATACGGAAATAAGGGATGATGAGGGTTGTACATACTGCTGGCACATTTTGTCGGTAATATGAGCGATTCGAACGTTCGGTAATAATGAAAACAGGTCACGTTATTGGAGCTTTGTAGATTTATCGAATGAACGCTAATGTTAACGGACGATCAGCCGTTTTGTGGTTTCTATTGTCAGTCTTTACTCTTTCTAATTATCACGTATCTCGCTGATGTTATTTCATATTAGGTATACCTTGTAACTCTTTTTATGCAACGTGACCGAGTATCATAACGCATGATGATTGTGAACATTCCCATGATTCGTGTCTTGTTGGATTTTACATTGACACTTATACGGAAGTAATATATGGATCAGGATGATTAGGGATTATCTAATAGTGATTTTAACGAATAATAGAGTTATAGAATGTATTGCATGTTCTGAAATTCTGACGTAACGCTCATTGTGTCACGAAGGATATAAAATGACCGTGCACACAGTCGACTGTACGCATCGTGCAGTTGGTCTCATGTGATGAAGTTTAATTATTTATTTTTAATAAAATGATATACCTTTCGGTAGCAGCACTTTTACTGTGTGCTGCAGTAGTTCAGGTAAGACTAACGATACGGTCATCGAATGATAGTGAAGATTGAGGAGTGAAATATATTTTGTATTATTTAAATAAATATTCTGTCAGGGGGAAGGTAACTTGTACATTGATGACTGCTATATTACCGAAAGCAGTGACGAATATTTCGATCTAGATAAATCGACCGTTACGGTGAACGAGGTTAACGAAACGTACAATACGATGAATTTGAAAATGATAATCATCAATGAATTACCGGAAGATGTTAACGTAAGTCATCTTATTATTATTACATGAAATTTATCATTAATTGTATTATCTTTTTATTTTCGAGTTATGACGTATTTGCTATAGGTTGAAATGGCTGTCTGGGAAGGAACTATGGGTGAGTACACTGTACCTTCCGGATTCGATATATCTCTACCCATCTGCGATATGCTCGACGAACCGATCATTGGTGCCTCGTTCTTAAAGGCTATGGGTTTCACAAAGGATAATTGTCCACCAGCGCCGGTAATATCGAAATTTGCAAATTTTTTGTAATTAATATATTATGCGGAACACTAAGTATTGCTTTTTGTATATTTTTTTTTTTAATTCAGGGAGAATATGGAAACCCATCATATTTTCCAGAAATAAAGAACTTACTACCACCGTCTTTGCCACGTCGCAAGTATATGGTGAGTTTTGCATTGATGTTGGATGATGAATTTTTATTGAAGTCAGAAATTTTTATAGTTGTCAATTAAAAGAAAAAAATGTTTAATTAAAGAGATTTGAGGTTTTTGTTATTAACGGAAGAAGTTGAATGACTTTATGTAATGTCCCTTATTATCCAGAATCAAGAGAGGTTAAGTAAATCTTTGTCATTGACTTCTGCACGTTGAACGATAATATAAGGTTAGTTTTAAAAACTTGAAAAAAATATATGCATGCCACCAGATTTAAAAAAATTGTATTAACATAGATAATGTCATTTCTTTCGAATATGCCAGAAGATTGAATCATTTTTTGAAAGTATTTTCATGGCACCTATCTATTTTTACTCTCTCTCTCTCTCTCTCTCTCTCTCTCTCTCTCTCTCTCTCTCTCTCTCTCTCTCCCTCTCTCTCTCTATCTCTCTATCTCTCTCTTATCTTTGTCTCTGTGATTCAATTATACTTTCACCCTTTTCTCCTCATTCTTTTGACATTCATCTGCGCCGGTATCTACTTTTATTCTTGCTATATGTCCACATCCTCTTGCACGTTTTCAGTCTCACTCATACAAAGCGGGAGCCGTCTCGTTTCTCGTCAATTCGGCTTCGAGCCAGAGACACTAAAAACGAAGAGAGACTCGCAGCATCCTCAATTCAGTCCGGATAATGAAAACTGACGGTACAGGCCTGTCTGCCGAGGATAAAGCTATCGAAATATATAGTATATAAAACGAGCTAGAGACCCAATGTTTCTCTCGTTGTGCCGAGACTGACATTTTTCGTTTTCCCTGCTCGTGACGCTTTTCCCTTTTGCCAAGCTTCCTCCTGTCATCCTTATTCTTTTCATCCTTTATGAATATTTGTCAGACATTTCACACATGGACAAAAACTAGTTCGACATTTCGGCCCAGCCATTTTGATAACACGAAAAGTATCAGGAGAGCCCTTAAAGCTTTACGACTTGGAATGAAAAGCATCAGGATCGAAAGTTTTTATCAACCAAAAAAATAAAAAATAAAAAAACAAGCATGAAAAGCATAGGTAAGTTTTTGTGGATAATAACAGCTTTTGTTTTGTATCCTAAAAAACTAACCAAACGAATGTCCACGAGTATAGGTACAGTAATTAGAAAAAATAGGTAATATAAAAATTACAGGGTTTTTAGGAAAAAGTATGAAATCTTCGTTATAGGACATGCGAAATGGGACAGCAAATGAGAATGGGGATAGAAAATTGTAGGGTATTAACAAATGGGAAAATAACGGCGTGTAAAAGCGATCTCGCTGGGAGTCAGGGTGGTAGATGAGGCAGATGAAAGCTCCGACGGTTGGAAATGGCTATGGTGGTTCGTATACAGTTGCAATTTCACGGCTCGTAGGCTGGTCTGCGTAAAGCTCGTGCTGCCGGTTTGTTTTTGTATTAATAAAACATTTACATCTCTCGGCGGACACCCCTCCCTCTACGAAAGGGAGACTAACGGTGGGAGCCATGGACAGAGAGAGAGTGGGTAGTAGGGGTCGCACTCGTATCTATCTAACGGCAGAGCTTTTTTCTCCCTTATATGTCGGTGTCCCACCATTCGAAACATTCGCAGGGGATGCTGCTGCTCGTGAAAGCAGCATCGAAGCGTCCTAGTGGAGTGTGGGGCTCGACTGTCGCTCGGTGAATGCGTTAACCGGCCGGAGGGTGACGGAAATACACGAGCCGAGCCGAGCAATCCCGAAAACTCAGCAACCCCTGTCAGTAGGCCTGCCGCAACGCAGCAGTGAGCGCGCCTTCCGCTTTACTACGGGGGCTTCGTTCTCGTTCCTTTAATCTCGCAAATTACGCTGTGTCCAGGCATGGCTTCAGTGTTAGTTTTAAAATTGTCATCGATCGGATATTGATTTTAATTACATTTCCTCAATTCGAAGGGAAAGTCATCGAGAAAATTTTGACATATCATTTTTGCAAATTAACTTGTGAAACTTGTATCTTTACAACGGGTAGCAGTGGGTACGAGTGGGCAGTTACGGGTATAAGAATAAATTTCGAAAAGTCCTGATGAAGGATTTTCACGATAAATCTAAATAGATAAAAAATAATGCACGTCTATACAAATTTTAATCGGAACATAAAATTTGTGATAATTTTTATTCCTAATATCGATACCGATAAAATGTTTAACAAAATTTAATAACATATCTCGCACTGTTTTTTAAAATTACTCACGTATCCTCTTCAAAACTTATACGGACATTTACGATAGAACATAAAAATGCTTTTACATCACAAAACCTTTTTACACGCTACAACACACGATTGAATATTTTCCACGTAATAAAAGGAGAATCTAATATCCTCAAGTGCATCATGTAAACAGTTAACTGGTACAAAAGAAAAATGATTGATTCGGGTGACCGATCTTATCGGTGAAGGACAGCAAGAAAAATTGGAAAGAATCTTCAAGAAGGATGAAATCCACGAGAGCAAAGTTCTTATCGATAACTCAACGAAGTTGCCTCACTTCCGGAATAAATAAGTGTAGTTATACCGTGTCGAATAATCAGTTGGACTGGTTACTTATAATCCGACCGTACGTTCGTTGCAAGTGTATCGAAGGTGCATCGAGCAGTTAAAGTAGAAAAAAAAACTTGAAACATCATTAAAGTCAATAAAATCACAAGAAACCCCAAGGCGACAGTTTACCAGGATCGTTAAATTCATCAGATTCCTCGAGTCTGATAGATCTCAGTGATATTTCGAGAGGAATACACAAGTTTCAACATTTTCAACGTAAGATCTTCTTATCTCTGCAATATGAAGACGCTCTTGTTAATGAGCATTCTCGTGTACACCGGGGCGGAAGTGTTCATTGGTGACGTCGATGAACCAAGTAAGTCAAAGAAAACATGAATATGCAGTGAAGAATTATCCGAACCTAGGTACATACAGAGCCAATAGAAAAACACGTACCAGTAACAGGGCACTCGTGTTCTACACGCGCCGTATTAAATGGAAACATTTTATTTCTTATTTCAACACAAATGGTAGACTTGACCGAATGCAGGTACCCATCTACCATCAGGTAACATCTGGCTGAACACCTAAGGCTGGTTCGTTAAAAAAATGTACAGGAAACTTGTACGTATTAGAGAAAACGATACCGGTTAGCCTAAAAGTGTATTAATTTCCGTGAAAGAGAGAGAGAGACAGATAGATAGAACTGAGGCAATAATAAAGGATTAGATAGGAGTGGAGCGATTCTACGTTATGGTTCAGAGGAAGCAGGGAAGTATTCACCTGTCAATAGTTATTTTGCGGTGAACCAGTCGTGAGAGCTGTTCTAAAATAGCGTTAGCGGACCAGCCAACAGACTGTTTATTCGATCGATACATTATGCAAATTGACCTAACGGCTTCACGTCGCTGCATCGATAGACCGTAATCTTTCTACGACGAAGTGGATGGGAGCAGCGGAGCCAGAGACGAGAGTTCGAGCTTAGGAGTAAGAATATGAGAGTAAATAGGATGAAAAAAAGTATTAAAAAAAAATAAATAAGATATGGGTATGGCGGAAAGAGAACGACGTGAGGGTTGATTGAAGAATTTAAGGAATCAAGGCCGTAATCGATCGATTTACTTGATATTGTCGGAAACTAATGAGGTATAAAGTTTGGCTAGTTGTAATATACGTGACGCCATTTATCCCCGTAGATTGGCACACCTATCCGCTATCAGGCTCTTGGTCGAACTTTTATGATTTTGAGGTGGCAGCATTGGCAGGATTGGCGGTCGGCACGTACCTGCCAATCGTTTCGATCCGTCGCGTAATATTCTCTGGTGTTTGGGAAGAGAACCGAGTATTCATAGGACGATCGATGACACGGATTGTTGGCGTTAACGAGGAATTCGTTATGGTTGAATAATTCGAACGTATCAAAGTCCTCGGTTACATTGTCGTTATCTCGTGAGAGCACGAGGAGATAATGAATCAGTTGAATTGTCAAAGATTACTCTGTATGTATATATGTGTATGCGTGTGTGTTTATATATATATATATATATATATGATGGAAGTTTGCCAACTTTAGAAAATTACCTTCTACTTCCGGTTGTTTCGCTTACTCTCGTTGGCGCCGTATCCGCTTTTACCTGATTTACAGAATAATTCGTTCTCATGAATCAACTTCAAACCTTTCTTTTATCCTCTTGTTATCTAGTCAAGATAATAGCGAAAATTCTTCGTGCGCGCAGGCATTCTTTTATACACACAGAGACCGTTCTCTTGATTTTATTCGGTGTTCATTCTTTCTTTCGCGTAATCCGAGAAAATTGTTAGCTTTTTACATCGCTATCCCGTAGACGGTGTGTAAAGTGGAAAATAAAAGAAAAACTTGCCGTCGGGAAATGGGAATCTCGATAAGGTGGTATCCGAATTGAATTCCCGTGTTAAGCAGGGTAATCGTCAATTTTCGTAAAAAGGAGTAGTTTACCTCTAGCAAGTTCTAAGGTAGTTCCAAGAAAAATAGTGAAAACTTTTTAAACCGTTTCGGAAAGATTCGATAGTAGTGAAGACCCACCGGTTTAATAGACGTTCAGACGATTGGACGTCGGTCAAGTCGAATAAATCTGTCAAATGGAATTTACTCGAAGATTTCTGAAAACTTTCTCGACCTAATCGTATTTATTCCGCTGTTTAATCCGTCGCGCGAAACGCAATTACCGCTCTGTCCAAATTTCTGTAGTGACTCTATCACGCTATATGATGTTCTCTCTTCCCCTCTCGCTTTCCATCTCTCCTCTCTCTCTCTCTCTCATATTTAAATTCTTTCGCATTCATTCTCACGTGCTCACCATCATCATTACACTTTACGTACCTCCAACTTTTCAATGTCCTTATACGCATACCACTCTGGCCATAGGAAGATAAGTTAAATTATTATTAGCCCGCAAACCTAGCCGCAAGGCCACAGACTTGTACATAAAACTCCACAAAGAATCTCCTGCGGAGCGTATCTTGATAGCTGTATCATTTCTGAAAAACCAATAGCCACGCAAGTAAATGGTAGACCGTTACATTTAACGGAGATTTAGAAATTAAAATGCCCAAAGGGACGCCAATATTTCAGACACCGACAATGACAGTACTGGTATACGTTTGGTAAAAATTTTTATTTTTCTCGTGCCTGAAGCCTCGAATTCCACACGATACAAAATAATAATTTACGAATTTGCTGATTCCTTTTTTTGCCCTCTCTCCCAATGGACTCGGACGCGTCGAGGCGAATTTACCAACGAATATATCTATGGACTATCTAGTAAGACCAGAGGGCTATCGGCTGTGCCGTCGATGTCGAAAATTACGACTAGCAGAATCTACATGGACGAGGTGCGTGCACGCGAGGCAAAGATGAAACAATTAACGACGAGACACAAGAACAGAGAACGAAACATAGTGGGGGACTGAAAATTAAAAAAAAAAAATATCGAGTCTTTTGCATTTACGGTGGAATCTCCTACGTTCCCAATTCGTAATTCTGAAACAGGGTATACATAGAATCAAACCGTACAGGTATATTACGCCGGTATAAAATAGCGAACCGCGTAATGCACTAGGTACAGGGAGAAATTACTACTGAATATTCGTGGGGTATACCTGACCTAACAGTGACAAGGATCCAGGAGTATTCGGCTGAATTCAACGGGAAAGTACGTTTTTACGAATGAAAATATTGTATTGGGCTGGTGGAGCAGTTGCCGACTTGTAAAGATAACGTCGCTGCTCCGATCGGTAACGCGAGATACGAGAAGAGCAGCGAGAGCTCGTTGCACGACCAGGCTCCACTATCCGAACCCTCGTTCCGCAAGCTTGCTCGCGTATACGTTTCGACCGTAACCATTTCCACTTATAAGGTACATATATATATATTAACATAGGAAAAGTCAGGCGTAAATATATGTATCACTATATTATATATACACAGCTAAATTCACTACTGTTGTTCCTCTTTGTTTACAGGCTTCATATCCTTTGTATTTTTGTCCAATGGAGAGAAATGGTTTTGTCCTCATTCGAAACCATTTCAATGGATTATTACGATTGTGGATGCGTATACGTATATAATTATGTATGCATTGTACTTGCAGTCATTCGGTGACTGATGGATTTTCCCCCTTTTTTTCTTTTTTCCTTATTCATGATACCACATTTTTTATTTGATTTTTAGCACAATAATTTCACGTGGTACTAGCGTTATCGAACCACACATACGTGACAGTAGCTGGCAATGGTGATTGCTGAACATTTTCGGTTTGCGAGGTTTCTTTCGTAAGAAAAATTTACTCTAGGGTTGATCAACCCTTATTCATATCTACTACATACATACCCTTATACATACCTGCACGCCGTGCGTCATTAGTGTCGTTAGTGGTTCATGGACGCGGATTGGATACGATATCTGGATATTAGTACTTTTAGCGATTGTTTTTGGCGTCTTTGACCTTACGAGTCTGATATACTCTGTAATGGATTCTTTAGGCAATTTATTAATTCTTAAAATCCAACCCTGATTCAGGGAGCCTGTGATAAGAATCCGTTAACCCGTAAGAATGAAAGACTTTTGGCAATTGGGGGAATTTCCGTGAAATATTTAGTGAAGATTTCTGGTACCTTGTTACTGGGAGTAGATACCGATCTATTGATTCTATAAAATCCGTTATTATACCGGTACTCGAGTTTGGTCTCATATACTATTTATTAATCTGATAATTTTCGTCCAGTATTTCAAGCTCTTAATTTTAAACAGTACAGCGATATCGCGATACACACTTCGAGTGGTGCCATCTAGTCGCGAAAAATTGTAGAGAGGACGTCATTATACGAAACTGGTGTGAAATCCTGGAGCATATTTACGAGGAAAAACTGTCGTAAAGGCACGGTACTGCCGTCGCGATATTCATTGTGCGCATCGCTGTCTCTTAAATTCGCAACACGAGCCTCGCTTCTACGGTACCACCTTTATTAATGTTTCTCAAAGAAACGTAGAACGACGAAGCGGAACGAGCTGCGCAGGTTCGGAAACTTCGTAAATCACTCGAATTTATTATTAAAAATGTTGCGTGAAATATGTAGAACGTTGGTGGCGACGGGGATGATGATGGCGGCGTTGATATCCTTGCCGTCGTAGGGTCAAAGGGCAGAGAGAGAGGGTTGGGTCAATGGAAAAAAAAAGGAGGAAGAAAAAATTTAGCCAACTATTTCTCAGGGGCGTGTTTGCAAACGTGCGTGCCACGGGCTTCCTTTTTTTTCTCCTGTATCCAACTGTATGGCTATCCCGTATATATGCGGATGTAGATATATCCATGTCATGTGTTATGTACCGAATGTTGTGTATAGGGAGGCCTGCGTCTGAGGGTGGGTAAAATAAGTTGGAGAGCTGGTAATATGTAGCGAGGAGAACACGAAAGCGCAGTATTTCAAAAGCCCTCGGCCGCACTGGCGTACAGCCGGTATTGTGTATCTGTGCAAGGGTATAGGAATATATGGTACGGGGTTGGCATTCCCGTACGCGACCTTTATATCTAAGGAAAACCCCCCTTCATCGTTACTGGTTTTCCTCGCGGTGGCATATCAGTTCACGTGGCTAATGTATGACTCCGGGTTGGTCAAACTTTTAGAACATCGAGAATTTTTTGCAACTTCATGAAATCGCAATTAACGGACGCCCCTATCTGTATTTACGACGGTACATGAGTTATCACGGGGATGAATAATATGTTGTGTCAGGCTAAAATCGGGGTACACATTTCGTGAAAAATTGTTAACAGCGTCTTGGCGAGTCATTATCGCGATGCCGACGTGCTTGAAATATTGAAACGAAGATCGAAATTGTACGGTAATGGTGGAAGGGGTGGTTTTATACTGTCTAGGAGCGTACAAGGGTAGAATATACTGGGTGGTTCGAGGGTGGTACAGAGTGCTCTTAACAAAAGGAACCGAAGAAGCGAACTCAGGGACGGGATAGAAAAATGCAATATGGGAGTGGCGATTCTATGAGAGCTCGAGAGGCATTCCGTACAAACAGTCCTGCAATAACTGTGAAGACGTAGCAGGAAGAAAGTCCTCAGTCAGCAAGCGTAAGCCCTCTTTAATTTGAGTTTTTTGGTGAAGGACGATGCGGAAGTATCATTATTGCTTTGCATTTACTGTAGCTATAGGTAGGGTATGCAGAGAGATTTGGTAAGTCAGGGCTAACTGGAAATTGCGAGAGGTTGGAGAAGATCAATAAAAAAAAAGAAAATAAAAAAAAGAGGAAGAACGAAGGAGACGACTAAGGGAAATTCCGATCCGAAAAGATATCCCGCGTTTGTTCTCGGAGTAGTAGCTCCCGAGGATAAATTCTCTCAGGACGGCTCGAAGGGTGAATCCCCTAAGGGGTAACTGGGGGCGCCGATCAGAAACAGATTCCTGATAAAGCGTGAGGAATAACGCGATAAGCGAGGCCTTCCAGATCGCAGTCCTCTCTATGGGTCGCACTGTGCCCTTCTGCCCTTTCATCCCTTCTACCCTTACTGGCACTGTGTGTCTGTGGGATAGCCGCCCTGTATCGAGTGCCCGGGCAGAATGATCCTTTATTTGACGAAGGAGTTTCACCGACGGCCATAAAGAGGTGCGACGTCGATCGCTCAATGCGGGACTGATTGGTCGGGGTTGGCGGCAGCACGCGATTGTCTACGCGACCCAATTGTCTCGCAAGAGACCCACCAAGGGAAATCCAAAGGAAAAACCAAAGAGCTGTGAACGGCCGTCTTTTCATCCATTCTCCGCACTGGATTCATCTGAACCCAGTATACCAAAACCTGCCGGCTCCTATCTTCCTACCACCTTTCACCTTCCATCCTCGTGCTTTGTTTTCTTACTTTGCTCTTCCTTTGGTACCCACTGAGCCATTCTTTTTCTTTCTTTCGTTTCTCCTCCCTGTCCCACTGTCCTACCCCTCCTCTCTCTCTCTTCTTTAGCCAGACGCACCAGAAGAAACAGCAGCATCGATCCGGCTGCCGCCCGACGGGCATCGAATTATCAGAATCCGCGGGTTCCGAGAATGAGAAGAGAATATTGAAAAAAGAACGCTCTACCACGTACATACATACGTCTACCTTCCAGTAGATAAGTCCTCGCTTTTTTGCGTTAACTCCATTCCACTCGCTCCATGTAATTTCTACGATGCTTCCCTCGTTAATCCAGCAAAGTGCATTTCCTTCCTTCCACAAGACCTACGACCCGACGTTCCTAAGCTTCTCATCTTTCTCATCTTATTCATTGTTTTCCTTCGACCGATAACTCTCGTTCCGAACGCATTGCAATCTCTCTTATTTTAACATTGTAAATTATCTTCCGCCACGTTCCCATTCAGTATCCTTCTTATCCTGCTGGCACAAAAAAAGTCGTTTAACCAAGAGGTGACAAGTTGTCTCGAACGTAAGAGGATGCTGGGTCCTCCTGACCGGTTTGGTTCCACCTGCTGCATCAAAGTGATACGTCTATTACTACCTATGACTCTGCGTGGTTCCGCTTCTCTCACTTACAGTCTCTCCGTTCCACTTAATTCCGGCCCATTCCCGTGTCCCTTTTAGCTGCTGTGCCCTTTCTTCGTGTCATATGCTAACCTGCATAATAATATCTCTCTACGCGATGCACTCGAATGCACGTTCATGCATATAGTGGCTTGGTATACATATAGTTTAATATATATATGTATATACATATATTGATATAGGCGTTGCAGTATCAACTCTTGCGAATGTGCTGACATTTATGCTGGCAACGTGCTACTTCCCTCTGGGCAAATGTTATCGAGTAATGTTAACGTAGCGACCCTTTCGTTGTTGCATATCTATACAGACACTTTTGATCTTATAAAATGCATCTTTTTCACGGAGTGCAATGCGTCACGCTCGAATCATTATTTCGATCTATCGTACGTCATTGAAAATATTTATATTACTTTTATTTTCAATCCCATGAAAATTATACCACGCAAATACATTCGCTGCGGTCGCGATACACATTTAACGATCAAGTTGCGTTTCACCCAATGTACTTTGCTCCGATCTATCATTCCTGTATCTGAATCTTTAATCAAGCCCTTACATTAATTTGCTCTCCCATTGCCAATCATTCATCCCCCCCCGCCCCCTGTATTCAAATGAACCGCCTGCAAAATCCACATTACCCCTTTTTCCCAGCTATTTGAATTTCACCAGCAGCATTTCAATGCGAATTATTTAGGAATGCACATTACCCCCCCCCCCCCTTCGACCCCCAACCCCATACCAACGATAGTCATCGCGTTATTATCGTTCAATGCACTTACTCAGACATGCACCAGGTCCTACCCATAATCAAATATACATATCGTTACTTCCCCTCCCCCTCCCCTCCCCACGTCATTCTCTATCAAAGCATATATTCAATATCAAGCATAAGCCTAAAAGACAGATTTTGAAAAGCTTATAAATCATCCATTCCATATGCAATCCATTTGGCCTGTGACCTTCCTCGCAAATGCACAGTTTGATCAATCGCAGTCGAGTCACATGACATCTTGACGTATCTTGAGTGCGCTTGCCGTGTGCATTTGCGGGGCTCTGCACACCGGATGCAGCACAAATCTGTTTGCCAAGCATAGGAGGCTAACGTCACGTCTGGTCCTCGGACCAACCTACGCGTTTGCCTTGAATAGTTATGCGGTATCGTACGGTTAGGTGTTCCTAATTCGTGCACACGTGGAAATATCTAAACACAGCAAGCAGAACCATCGTTGACAATCTCAACCCCTTCTATGGCATATCCATGTACAACCCACCACAACCCACTACAACCCCACTCGTATGATACTCCGGTCTGCGAAGCGGCTAACAACACTCACTAGGCATTTATCCCATGTACATATCCGCGTGTCGTTAGCGATGGGTCGTTCGAACGCGCATTCGGTACCGAACATTAATTACGTCGGATTATTAACATCGCACCGCCAATGAATTCTCGGATTTACGTTACACGTTAAGTCTACACGGTTTTACTCTTGCTATGGGTATCGCGCGTGTGGGGATGCTCCGTGTCTAGTTGTGTACTGTAAGCGTGCAGGTAGTTATATATTTGTGTATACATAGATATATGATTGTAATAAGCTTGAGAGTGGGTACGTTACGCAATAATTGTTCGTGTGCGATAGGAGACATTTAACCCTCGGGGAAAATTTTGTATAACGGACAGTGGTTATAGGGTAAGGTTGTACTATTGCCGTTGGAGGGTTGTATAGGTTGACTGGAATGCTTGGGATATTGATGGTGGTGGTGGTGGGGGAATAGGGTAAGGGGAGAGGGGAGGTGCTGGGACGATTGATGGGGCGGCATCGAAAGCCAATAAAATCGCGCCATCGGTACTTCGATCAGGGCATAAATCGGCAAGTAGACCGATTAATTGGGTTCGCCTGTTTCTGCAAGGGGGGCCATGCGTGAGTGTGCGGAGGTTGTGGGTGTGTGGAACAATCTTTATTTCTCTGGAGACTGTATGTGGATGTACGTAGAGTGTTAACGTATGTATTTGTGTAGGACTTGTTTGGGACGAGCTGACCGGGTCTTGGCCAATTTGCAGTAACTCGGTTTGCGGCGAGTAACTAAAACTTGAAATTTGCGAATTCGCCAAGAAAATGTACAGTAGTGGTAATAGTATGTGTCTCGGTGGGATATATGCGTATGTTATATAGAAGTTTCGTAACCGCTAGCAATGTCGTAAAGTTGTCGAGTTTGCGTACTTGAATTTAATTGCGTCGCAGGGATTTAATAGAATTTTGATGAAATATCGGTAAAACGGATTTTACGTAGGACGGAACTTTTTCAGTGGTTTCGGATATTTTAATTTTTTTTTTTTTTTCTTATGTAATTGTTTTTATAGGATGGAAAAAAATTATTTGACGGAGTTTATAATATTTTTGTAACTGTTTTGTTCGATTTTTGCATTTACTCTCGAATCGGATCGATGCCCCTTGTTCTTTTAGTACCGATAATGGACCTGAGTGCTGTGGCTGGGTACAGGACTCAATTACCATGTGACATAACGCCGCCTAGCAGAGACGACGTGGTATTCATGGTACTTTGGTACAAGGAAGAGAAAGACGGCGAGCCCATTTACAGCGTGGACGCACGTGGCCGGACGTTCAGCCAAGCGAACTTTTGGTCGGATCCGGAAGTTTTCGGCGACAGGGCTTCTATGAAGATGAACGTGAAACCAGCCGAATTGGAGATAGAAGATCTTAAGGCAAAAGACGTAGGACTGTACAGGTGTCGCGTGGACTTCAGAAACAGTCCCACGAAAAATCAAAAGATTAATCTAACCGTGATAGGTGAGTCAATATGAAATTAATATAGCTAGAGAATAAATTAACATTTTATTCCATAGCCAATCCCTAAAGCTAGATTGTTACTTTCGGTTAATTCAGATAAAGCGAAGCTTACCTAAACCGTTGAATTAAAATAAAAATGTGATCTAAATAATTTAATAAAGAATACATTGATGCAGTTAAATTTATAAATTATCATTAAAGTCTATTAAATATCACAAGTTGAAACCCTGCCTCGATCAACGAGCAGAAACAATTTTCGAATAAATTAATTGAACGTGATAATAGCTCAACAGGTGTTACCGTTTCACCTGTGAGTCCGTTTTGTAGGTGTTTAAAATTTTAAAAAGTCAATTACTGTCTTAAATTGGCAATGGATAGACAGACTTTTTTAGTTTCCTTCCTTTGTATAATCGTACCAACCAAGTTTTCTTTTTCCCTTCATTCATTTTAAACGAAGGGCGGCTTAATTACTTCCGGGCGGAGATGGACTCTTCCCGGTAGTAAATTGAAGAGTCTGACGCTGTGAAAAGATTTTTCGAATTTTCTTTCTTGATAGTCCCGCCGGAAAGGCCGGTAATCTATACCGGTGCAAGAAGAAGTCTCGCCAAAATACTTCAACCCTTTAACGAGGGCAGTGACCTCTCGTTACTCTGTGAGGTCAGAGGTGGTTTCCCACCACCGAAGCTCTTCTGGTACCTAGAAGGAAAATTACTCGACGATACCTTCAAGAGAGAGCACGATGACATAACAGTGAATCAATTGGGAATTGCAAAAATCACTAGAGAATTTTTAAGGGCCAGACTGATCTGTCAGGCTAATAATACTCACCTGATAGCGCCGATAATATCTGAGATCATTTTGGATGTTAATCGTGAGTAGATTCATCTAGATGATGTAAGATTACGTTATCAACGAAAAAAAAAAAACACGTTATGGTTCCTAAAAATTACCATTATTACTTTTAGTAAAACCATTGATGGTAAATATTAAAAATAAGGAAACACACCTGTCAGCCCTCAGGACTTATGACATTGAGTGTATTAGTTCCGGTTCCCGACCGGAACCCGTGATCACGTGGTGGAAAGGCACTCATCAGGTGAAACACATGGCTAGAAATGTGAATATCAAAAATGTCATCTAGTATATTAACGATTAAATTTTGATATCGAGATACTGAGCTTCTGGTAGTTTGCAGAGAGTCCTAACGAGACTAGAAGCGTATTGAGTTACGTGCCAACCATTGTGGACGATGGGAAGTTCCTGATATGTCGTGCAGAGAATCCTGTTGTACCAAACAGTGCATTGGAAGACAGATGGTACCTGGTTGTTCATTGTAAGTCAGCCGTTACATAAATTCACTCAAAAAATCTTGATATTATACAAAGCCAAATAGAGAGTGACAAATGGCAGGAATATGAAAATAATTTTCATCCCCTTCAGACGTTCCCGTGGTGACGATCAGTTTGGGTTCAAACTTAAAGGCAAATGACATCAACGAAGGCGACGACGTTTATTTCGAATGTGACGTCATGGCCAATCCAAAAGAGTATAAATTAGCCTGGTTCAAAGATGGCCGCGAGTTACATCAAAATACAACGGCTGGTATCGTACTGCCTGGTGGTAAATCATTGGTGTTACAAAGGGTCACTAAAAGTTCAGCAGGCGACTACTCGTGTATGGCGGCCAATACCGAAGGACGTGCCTCGAGCAGACCAGTCAGATTGGAAGTCATGTGTGAGATTTATTTCAAGAATGAAATGGTTTTTTTTCTTTCAATTAGATATTACAATTTTTCAAAATATCATTCTAACTTTCAGATGCTCCCATATGTAAGGATGGATCCATGACGCAGGTCGTAGGGGCGCTCAAGCAGGAGACTATATCTCTAGTCTGCGGTGTCCAAGCGAAACCACCTCCTGATACGTTTCACTGGACTTTTAACAATTCCGGGGAGTTGATGAACGTTCCAGCCAGCAGATTTACGCAGATCAAACCATTGCGTTTGCTCACGAATCATTGGCACGGGTCCAGATTGAACTATACGCCCTCCAGTGATATGGATTACGGGACTGTGGCGTGTTGGGCGAAAAATCGTATAGGCGTACAGAGGACTCCGTGTCTATTTCAGATTATAGTAGCAGGTCGGCCTTATCCGTTGTACAACTGTTCAGCAGTTCAGTCTACAGGACCATATGCCCACCGTATGGGTAAGGATTTGGTGTCAGTCTATATACTGAAAAAATAGAGTAACAAATTTTACCAATATTTTTTCTCCATATCATTCTCAGGTCACGAAGATTTCAAGGCAACGGACTCCAGGGATGCTGACTGGCTGATAGTGAGGTGCATGGAGGGTTTCGACGGTGGCTTACCCTTAACCAGTTTCGAGCTGGAAGTATACAGCGAGGAGAATGTTTATCACATCAATACGATTTACCTGAATCAGACGGATAGAATGAATTCAGGTGGTCCGATCTTCGAGGTTCCTGATCTGGAGCCGGGAAGGAATTACCGACTGTTACTGTACGCAATAAACGCCAAGGGTCGTAGCGATCCAGTCATCCTGGAACCAGTTTCGCTAAAGGGTGTCGCCATGTACACAACTGGTGAGTTTATTATTCTTTTTATTCTCCATTTTTTCATTTCTTTTTTAATACTCTCACGCAATTTATTTTCCCTCTAACTTTTTCACGTCTTTAAATCAACCTATGCGACTACGTCACGTGTACGTATACGCAGAACGTACATACATATAGGCCAGTGGACGTAACGACGCCTCGTACCGACGCCTCTGATTACGTGTGGCGTACTCGAGACTGCAAGTTTACATCGGGTCGGCTATTAATTACGTAGAAGTTAATGACTCGTGGTTTTGCACGGAGTTACGCGGGATACCTTTACGACTGTTGTAATTATACTTCTTTTTTTTAACTTTTACTACCAGATCCGCTTAGAGGCTCTCTTGGACTTTTGAGTGACCCGCCGCCCCTTGCCACTTCCCACTCTTTCTCACTCTACGTCCTTAACGGTGACGTCTCTCTTGCAGTCTCTCTTATCCCTAATACATCTCACTCACCGTTTCCCTTTACTCAGTTTTAGGTACCACAGGGTACGGAACCTGAATTAAAATCCCATAAAGATCCCAGTGTCTCCCCTCCCAGGGCGCTTTCATTCCGACCACATTTATCGTCTATAATTTCCATCCTCATGATTTATTCATGACTGGCTGACGCTCTCGTGTACGTATGTATCCGCGAGGCACGTTAACCTTAGCCAACACACCCTTTCGGCGATTCCGTACTGACGTTCACAATCAGAAAAGGGAACTCTCACGGCGTGGCTGATTGTCAGGAGCCAGAGGAGACTCTACTAAAGGACAGGAGACCCTCGGTATAACAGCCTATTTCTTCTCTCTTCTTCTTTCTTTTAGCTTACCATCAGAGACGGGAGGTTCCCCGGGATACTTCACTCGTTCCATGTTTAACCTCCTGTAGCGACTGTACCTTCCACCAGGTCCTGCTACTTTAGTCCTAGCTCGGTTGTCCGTTCATTCGCTTGTCCTTCTAGGTATATTATATATATGTATATATGTATATATATATATATATAGTATAGGAGTTTCCGACTAACGAACCAACGCGTTTTCCGAATGCCAAGAAGCTCTCGAGTCTCTTGGCAATCGCCTTGGGTCTCCCGGCTCTTCCAGCCTCTTTATAACCTTGCAACTATGGCTTTTTCCAGGACTCGTGTACTTGCCTACCTCCTAAATCGCCTACTTGCTTAGCTCAATTTTATTCTGGCGCACGTTCGTCTTCTAATCTTTGTTTCCGGATTCGCTGTCCTTTAATAATGTCCAGGTAGCCACCATCCTCTATAGGTATACTGCAAGAGTCTCCTTCGTCTTCAGTCTGGGTTCTCCTGATCCAATAATGTAGAGGGTGGAACATGTCCGAAATTGTAATCCAGTTGTCCAGGCACGTTCGGAACGTCATCGAGTTCCTACTAGGATGGCCAATCCAGGCTCTGCAGATCTTTATCGTGTAACAGGGACACGGACAGGGCGAAATAATTTATCGGTGAACTATTGCCTTTTTTTCACAGGACGAGGATCATCCGATGACAGTACCGATTACAGTCTCCTTGTTGCCTGCTTTGCTGGAGGTATCACAGCGGTTTGTATCCTCGTGGTTGGTATCACCCTGACCCTCTACAGGAGAAATCATACCTCGGTACCGGCCAAGACGCAAATAGAGATTGTTCGCTACGACAGCAAGGACAGAGGACGCACCGAGAAGGAACCTAAGGATCAGGTGCAGGATCCTCTCGAGGATGATCCTGACGTCATACCTAATAAAGTCGATCGAAGACCAGACATCTTCGAACCGACGTACGGAAAAGCTACGGAAAAAATGACAAATTTTGGTAGTCTCGATGACTTTGATTATCCTTCACCCTCCAATGTCCTTCACTCAAAGGACTCTTGGATTTATCCGAATGGATACGTCGAACGGAAAGAAAAGCTTAGTCCTGTCCGACCCAGTACACTTCCGGTACATCGTAGCCATGATATATATACGAGAAGCTTGCGAGTCCAGGAGAGTTGTATATAACAAGGATTATCCCATGGACAAGCAGGCCAGGATCTCTTCCACCTTTGACCTCATTCCGACTTCATTGATGGTTAAGCTACTCGATCGATAAATAAGACAATGTATATCAATGTTTGTACATAGACAATAAATCGGATTGTTAAGAAAGGACGCGCAGTTGATTATTAACTTTATGAGGAACCTCATGGCTTTATTTATTAATGTAAATATATACATAGGATATAGATATAAGACAGTGGTGAAAATAGAAAATAAATTATCAAGACATCTTGGTATCTCCATCCCTGGATCCTCGATATGTCTCGCAATAAGAACGATGTCGATATGTCTGCAGACACTATAAGTCAGGATGTTAGAAGGATATATAGTAGAGGATTACGTTTCTACATCCGGAAATAAACTACTGCCGATTCCAATGTCGGAAGTACGACCGTTCATTTTCTGCAGGACGAAGATAGAGAAGAGGAGGGATAGCCATGAAGTAAATGAGAAAAATAGAAAATAATAATAATGGCATACATTAAATATTATAGCGAAGCATATACTTGCCTGAACTGATCCTGCTTTTATCTCGTTGAAATAAAATTGAGATCAGAATCCTCACGTTAATCCGCCCGCAGCATATACTCTCGTAAACAATCCTAGACAGCTTGGCAGCACCAGGTAGGTGAGGTAACGCAGGGAGTCCTGGGAAATGTGACATCCTCTATGGGGAAATCTACTGGTTTTAAAGAATCTTCTGGAATATGAATATCCTTAACGGGTGAGCTCACAGCCTCGAATAAACTGGATCTTTATGAGTTGCTTTATTCTTTATTCTGATAGAAAAATGACGTTATAAGGTAAAAGACTATATGGGTATGACTTTACGAAAGGACATGAATCTTTGAGAGTTTTCTTTGATGGTATACGTGCGTTAGGTATACGTAGCGTGTTTCGAGGTAGTGCAAGGAGACGGACGGGACGAGTATCCCGGAGTTTATTCGATTTCCTTTTAGTAGAGTAAATAGCCAGGAAATCTAGACTCTCTTGGAACTCTATGTCCTGAAACAGGATACTGGATAACGCGTGATATTATGTTTTATACGAGATATAGATATTTTTATGATAATACATATACATTTATAATGTATGCAGGTACGTATGTGCTTACTTGGTAGATATAAATTTGACAAGATACAATGGAACAGCGTGTAGGAAGAAATTACTGATTCTTTCACGCTCCTTTTCTTTTTCTCTCTCGGACCAAAGTGGACTAGTTGAATTATTCTCGGTAGGGCTTATCATTGTACTTAATCGGGATTCTCATAGCTGGCTGATGGGAACGCGATAACACTTCTGAGAAAATAATTTAACGTTTTAAATGTACTGGGTGAACACATAATTCTATGGCGTGTGCGTGTACGTGTATAGGAGTGTAAAGTTTGGATTATATATAATTTTGAAGATTCTATAACGTATCTTATAAAACACGAAACATCTGGGCTAATATTACAATACCTTGTAGTTTCAACTTTTAAACTAATAACGGAACGTCGTATGACGCTATACTACGTACGTGATAATATTAGTAGTTTACGAGGGACGATTAAGACATTTTCTTCGAGTTTATCCACGAGTTTGGAATAAGGAAGAGAACGAGTTCAAGCCATTTTTGCGATATCTTAACGTTTATAAGCTTTTTATATATGAAATTTATGGCGAACAATTTTAGTCAATTTCGAACCTCGTAAAATTCCAATCCCCCTCCTCGATTCCACCAACTGGATATTATCTGGTTTCCACTTTCCAGTTTTTCTTCTTGAAAAATTGGGATCCTTTGCGTTCTTCTAGGCCCTTTGGAATTTCTGGATATTATTAGGGGTTCGCTTTGAATTTTTTTTCTATGGAACAAGAAAAAGGGTAGGTTCGAGGAGATAGAAAAAAATTACTTAGTTAAAAATATGTGATGTGACATAATATATACCTCTTTGTCATAACTCTTAGGAATCATGAGTGGTATTTCTTACTTGACTCTTACGAGAATAATTTAAATGAATACTTTACACTTTTTTTGTTCTTTAATTATGATTATTTTTTTCTTCACGTCGTCCCAGTATATCGCTCTCACGCGCTTTCACTCTCATTCTACTCTTTTAGACTGTAATTTTGGCGAAACGAAAATGAAAATGCATGAAAATGAAGACGAAAATGCTCGTAAGACTTGATGTTCATTACGTACAGTTTTTTCTACTCATGCAATTAACACACCTATTTATTCATGAAACGTTTACGAGCCTTGATCGACACACTGTAGGTACAAGACCCTGAATGGAATTACATGTTATGCGTGTGACACGCAAAGTTGTGCATGTTGTCCGAGAATGATTATACATGAAGATATAGCATAGGTGTGATACTTTGGTATTCTTAAAAAGAATAAATTTATTGTTTAAAAAGAATAAGCGATTTGTATATAATGGAAAGGCCAACAAATTTTAAGTACATATATGGAATGTACAAAGAAATTTTTAATTTAGCAGGGTAAACCGATACACTCCGTTCGCGTAATCTCACTGACGAACTTGTCCCGTCTATTAACTACGGATAGCAAGGGTTTATTGTTTTGGCCGGAAATTTGTGCGAAAATGGTGTTAGGGTGCTTAAACTTTCAACCACTATTCACTCTAAGAATCATCATCTCTCACGCACCGTTCTTTCTTCAAGGATGGTTGAAATCTAAGCTCGCACCAACCCCCTGAATTCAGCAGGCTGCCTTTGGTAACGCCATAAAGTTGTCTTATATTTTATCCCTTTCTATTTACCCTGTATCGTCCTCATGGCTTCGAACCGCCTGGATAAACCAGTAGCGTAGCCCTGCGGGGCTCGTACCCGATATTAGACGATCGTACTGCCACCTATAACGAAATTGGGATTTTCCGATATTGTTCGCGAGACGATACACCCGAAGTTTACGGGGTTACACCCCCCAGTCGACCGATTTACTGTACGAGGATTGGTTACGATCTCGATTTTCCCCCTCAAGTCCGATCGACGGTGCTGCCATACTACGGCTGCTTTGGGAACCGAGCAGGCAGTATTTCTTCTTCTAGACAATTATGGAAATGGCTTATAGGGCAAATATCTGAATACGAATATAGTTTGTTACGTATATATATAGGTTGTTTCATAAATGTTTCATAAAAAGGGTTCGAAAACTTTACTTACGCGTGATGAAATTCTCGGAAAAATGTGTCTTTGAACGTACTGATAATATAGCAGTTTGGTTGACCTTATTCCTGGAAGCAGTATTAAAAATATGTCCATACCATTTATTAAACACGTTTCTTGGATGTACCAAGTATACTCAGTTTCATAGGAAGTCGACAAGTTCGTCGAAGTAACGTTAGCCTAAAAGGTGCTTCGTTGAGTTTCGAATTTGGTTATTTGAAATTTTGTGTACAGTTCAGGTATTTAAGCTGGTAAAATAATTGTGTATAAAAAATAAAGGAAATTTATGAATTTCCGAGGTAAAAAAATGTAATAACTATCTATCTATCTAACTAAAAGAACTTTTTAAGGTTCGTTGCTTCCTCCCAAATAATTGCGACCTTTATTGCCGATATTATCGCACATGTCCATTTTAATAACGTTAAATTCAGATCGCTGCACAACCAGATGAGAGGAGGATCGCTGTGCGCATGCGCACACGGTCGTGCCGTCCGGAAATTCAGAAACAACATTTTCCGCGCAACAGCGTAACAGCTGCCACCTTTTTCGTTCGTTCCATCTGAAATTTTCCCGTCCTAACGATGAGCTCTATTAAATGCCCATCCATTTGCATACCAATGCATAATAATTACAGGGAAGCTCACGGACTCCCGGTACCACCCAAACGACATAGACTATAGAAACTGTAGAGAAACCATATTGCACTACGGATATGGACGGAGAAAATAGAATTCTGGTTTCCCTGATTCTCTCTTTTGTTATTGTTACTAGACAATTTCCTGAACGGTAAAATTTCTAAGGGTAGAAAATAATTGTGTAAATTTTTGTTTCTTATATCAATACCGCCATTTTGATTCTGAGAAAGCAAGCTTTCGTCTCATTTTATGGGTGTAAGTCTATCGTAATTTCTTGAAATTTTTTTAAACAAGAAATCGCTCAAGTATTTGAGAGATACTCAGAAGAATTTGAGACAGAGGGGCTTACGGTAATGAGTGTTCATTAATTTCTAAGACTAAAATGAAGTCAATTCGTATTGATTGGAAAGAGTCCCATTATCAGTTCCCTGGTGAAACTTTACTTCGTTCGGTAGCAATGGCGTATAAAACGATGGCTATCGTCAAGTTTTCGCAATCAGTGCCATCGCTCGTTATACCTAATAGAATCGATATTTTTCCAAATTTTTTTCTCGTGATTCGAGACGTTGGCGATTACCTATAATTTGGAATAAATATTTTTACTGGGTAAACTCAAAATTTTATCGACATTCAATCATCCGAAATAACTGCTATGAACTTTATCAATATGAAACTGCATAGAGAGGTTTTTTTATATTTTTGAAAAATTATAACATTGATTTTAATATCATTAAATAGAGTTTTCATAGATTCCAGTTACGTTCAGGATTAAATAATTGTTTCATAATTGCCTATGCGATCCTCTAACAGTTGTCGTACGTTATCTTATTTATAATTTACATAATACTCTCCGAGTGTGTTTTGTATTGCAAACATTGAGGTTATTTTTGAGGAAACGAAAAGTTTCGTGCAAGATCTAAAGAAAAATACAGTCTCATCCATAAAGACACGATGAAAAGTTTCGGAGGAGCTCTGTCTGCGATTTTATCTGCAGTCACCCTTGAATACCAAATGAAAGGAGGGAAGGTCGTGGAGGATTTTCACAAAGAAGCGAACCACGAAAAAAAAGCTTGCATGTGACAGGTCGTTGTACCGCGTACGACGTATAGATCCTCGAGAATCTTCAGAATTTTTAAATGGATACGGATAAGCCTAAAAATAATGAAAAGAGAGCTGTAATACGAAGAAATTGAAGAAATTGAGATGATTGTGAGACACGAGTCATATAAGGATACCTGAAGATCCTGTATTTCGAATGGGATATTAGTGAAGTCCAAAAAATGTATATACTTCGGTCGTCGTGAATATAAATGTCGCAGACAGATATTTCTTGAGGTTTATTCTCAATTCTCATGGTACTTCAAGGTATAAGATAGCCACTCGCTAGTTTTCCACTTTTCTACTTTTCTACTCTCGATGGAGTTAACGTATAGGTAGGCGGATGTATAACTTCTTTCCTTCGTCTACCTATATATATTAGCTACCTTAAATACCCAACAGTATCGCAATCCCAAGGTAAAAATACGAGAAGCTATTTGTAACTGTCAAAGACGTAGAGAGAGTTCGCAATTTAACGGTAACAAATTGAAATCCAATGGCATGGAATGTCGCGGGACGAATCGATTTTTGGAAAGCATTTTTTTTTTCATAACTGCGTTTCTACGCGTCACGAACATAAAGCATAAACGGCGATAGTGTTGCTGTTATTTCTACCGTAGCCGCTATCAACAAATTCATTTTGCGAGGTAATAAACCGAAAATTATGACGGTTCGCGTTGCTGACGCTGACGGGTTGTTGTAATGGGCGATGACCGTATTTTTACCTCTTTTTTTTGCTTACCTTTCCATGTTCCGTTTTTTTTCTCTTTGAAAATACCAATGTCATTTAATCGTTGACCTGTAAATTTTTAAACTGTAATCTGTTTTTATATAAATTCAAAAAAAATAATCCAAATAGGCGGCTGTTAAAAAAAAGCTCAATTGATAACACCTTCAATTGGGACTGCGAGCTTTGGTCATCCTGCATGACAGCCATTGTAACTTCCGTGTAGTATGTTGAGGCCCACGAGAATAAGTCCAATGCGTGAAGTGTGTCTTTATTGCCGACACTTGAGTGAACATAGCAGCAGGGTAGAGAGGTCAAAAGAGTGCCGATCCCAAAAGCCTCTTTTCGAATTTCACGAGTCGGCAGACTTCAGCTAGTATCCAATCCTAAGAAAGGTCATTCGTTCCGCCTTCCGCGTTATAACGACCCTGTCGAGAGCTTGTGGTCTAATTTTATTCGTATAGGTTAAACACGGAGAACGGGTCTATACTATAGAAGAACAAATCTTCCGTCCCATAAAAAGATTCCGACACTCGTATTACAAAATCCAAAGAGAACCAAAGTCCCAGGTAAAAAACCATATTTTTAAAAAGTCCAAATTAATAATAATCAATAATTGATTCAGAAATTAATCCAGGTGTATATGTTGTATGTATGTAATATATGTATGATTTTATTTTTTTTAAATTCGTTGCGTTCCTGGATTCATTATAGCAAAAGCCGCTTTCTTGTCTTCGTTAAATAATTATTTTATGGAGTTCAGGTGAGGTTAGAAGGCCACGTATAAGGTAAGAGAGCGAAGGTAAAGACTGGGATACGTAGGCGGTGAGACTAGCGATGGAAAAAGAACGCATGGGCGAAGGGTTGATACGTAAGGTAAGCATGGTAAAAGTAGAAAAGGACAAAGGGAAGGCACGAAAAAGGGAAGAGACGCAGAGGGGTGGAGGTTCTCGAAAGAATAGGAACTAAAATAGTCTCCTCGGCTCGAAACGAAGGAAAAAACTCATTCCGTCTGCTCGCCCGCAGCCAGAGCTGCTCCATTGTGCAGCGGCCAACTATTGTGTAGTTCGTGGTAACTACGGACTCGTTCTACCTCTTGGAAAGTGACGTGGCCGAGCCAACTCCCTTTTCTCGCTTTGCCTCTTGCGATTCTGGATATGAATTTAACCTCCTTTACGGGCCTGGCTATTATTAAAGCGGCCGTAGCCGACCGGCAATGAAACGTCCTATAGGTTTGAGACAGAGAAGGATTTGGTTCTGTCTTTTTCTACTCTTCTTTGTCCCACTGTTTCTTTGGCATGTATTAAAATCCTCTCTCGGAGAAATTTCAAGAATTTTAATAAGGCAGAAACTTGAAAACCAATAAAAAAGTATCTTTGGAATTTCCCTGTTCTATGTTTTTTCCTTTTGTTGATAATAACGAATATTTTTCCTTTCTCACCTCAACACACTACCAGACTGAATTTCAGGCGGGATGCAATCGTTTTGGCGATTCTATGTAAAATTCCTTTACTCGCTTCTGTGTATACTAAATTATTTTTTTTTATAAGGTGGTTTGGGATAAAGTTGTGTGATGGCAAGATAGTGGGATGCTAAGGTAACGGGTTGTGCTTTCAACTAGCTTGGGGTAATATTTCCCTTATGCTATCACTGTGACGCGTGCATAATGCAGCTACTCGCATAAAAATACTCATAAGAGCTGACGTAGTTGGGTGCGTAAAAGGTTTCAGTAGGAAACTTTAGTGGAGCCGCGTGCTGCGGTCTGGGAATTAAAAGGGTTTGGAAAAAACGCGTAGCCAGTAACGCCTCGCACAGGTTACATCCTTTTTCTTCATGACGTGCGTATCCTATTTTGGATTCCGTATTTCATGATAATTCTAAAAAAAAATTAGTGTATATACAGTATGACGATTCTGCTTAAAAAATTATTCATGAATTGATTATTATTATGTTTCTTTATTTTTCGATACTTCATCTATCACTTTCTCTCTCGTTCTCATTACGTTTATTCTAGAATTTCGGAACTGTGACTATCCTTATGGGTGTGAACTTTCGTATAAGGGAAGTTATCGGGCCGGTCAATCGTGAGAAACAAATGGATCAGACACAAGGAATGCAGAGAAATCGTATATAGGAAGTCTTAAGCAGTTTGATTCCATCAATTCCCTGTTTCAACCCCTGACTCTTCCTTTTCTCCTGAATATTTCAAACAGTCGGAAAGCCATCCTTTCGACAAGTGGACGTGGATCGATCCTCGAATTAGGGGATGCTCGTTTAAAGGGGTTGGAACTCTCACAATCAGTTCAGGATATCATCGAGGTTCGAGTAGAGTTCCCCGATCTTTACTTGGCCACATTTACAGGATCACGTAGACTGGATGGCTCACGTGCCAAACTTATTGTTAGAGTTTCAACGCGATCGCAAAATGCAGCGAGGCTCCATTTCCGCTGAAAGCTGCTGCAGGACTTAGCCACCCCTATTTCAGTAAAGACTTTATTATTTCCTTAGGACCTTTCCTATTCGCCTCCTTGTAAAATACCAATGTAGAGATACAGGTGCATAATTTGCATGGGATAGCTGTGCTTGATACGAGGGTTGACTTTTTTTTACCTTTCCTTCAATCCAAATTAAATTAAGTTAAGGGATGTTCCAAGCCATTTCTGAATCCCATATACGTGGAGAGAACCCAGTGAGTATCCTGTGACGCAGTCTGGTTTGGTCCTTAGTCGCAAAAGGATTAATGTCAGGGCACGTTGCCAAAAATAAAATGGCCGTCTAACTCTCCCGTGACCTACGCCACCCTGACCATTTCTCCTATCGTGAAATAGCGATTTCTACCCTTCTTCAATATGTCCCTCCTCCAACCCTTATACTTATCCCCCTCAACAGTATCGTTATACACTCGGACGAAAAAAAGCATAGAAGCAAAGGAGAGAAAGAGAGAGAGAGGAAAAATTCGTAGAACTCTCTAATCTAGATATTCCTTCCTCCTCCCTTCTTCTTATCCACCCACCAACCCCTTCTTCCATTCGTTTCTCATCGCCCAGCTGGAATACGCTTCTACCGGGAAATCGATTCGTTTCTAAGGGTAAGAGGGTGAATTTAGGTTTCACCCCAAAAGTACACGCGGAATCCAGGCTCGTCAATCATACCGCGAGG
Source organism: Trachelus iudaicus (assembly GCA_030142595.1). Lineage (NCBI taxonomy): Eukaryota > Metazoa > Arthropoda > Insecta > Hymenoptera > Cephidae > Trachelus > Trachelus iudaicus. The sequence goes on along the minus strand of JARQTH010000301.1, from coordinate 1,364,017 downwards.
TTTATACCTCGCGTGAACCGTAAGTTGCCAGCCAACGAAAGAGACCGCGAGAGTGAAAGAGACAGACATACAGATAGATAGGCAGAGAGAAAGAATTAAGAGATAAAAAAACGATTCCTCCTTCTAACAAAGTAGAAAAAAGTATGGAGACGATTCTGAGAGTAGATCCAATCTGATGATGCAATATAGATGCATGGCGTCCGCGTTGAGCAGAGATAGACACGTGGTGGGAGAGAAGGGGTTAGGTAGATGAAAATAAAATGGGTTTGAAGTAAAGGTTTGGAAGTGTGGATGGATGAGGTGGCTGAGGAGGGGTACGACGAAGTGAATCAACAAACATCAAGCGGCACAGATCAAGGAGGCTGATTCCGTGTAAAGGCCTGTATCTGTCTGTATAGCATCGAGCTTTCGTTATTCCAATGTTTCAGCGAAGAGAGACGTAAACCATTCTTGTTTCGTGTAAACCAGAGTGTCACTTAACCGCTACAGGGCCATGCGGCGATGAACGTCATCACTACCACTACCATCGTGACCAGCATCACCGCAGCCAATGATATCAGTACCGTCATCGGTAGCAGTACCATCACCACTATCAAGGACCATCAGCAACGACCTCTGCCTACTCCATCCCACATAAAATACTCGAGCCACGTTCTGTCGCGTAAATATTTAGAGCCACGTCCTCATGGGGAGAAACGGGAACACGTGTGCGCGACAGACTGTATTGCACCCGGCCGATGTTTTCACCGTACACTCGCCATATCCAATATTCCATCCTCCCTCCTTCCCTCCATTCCCGGGTCCTCTCTGTCATTCGTTATCTTATCACAACTTTCTATTTCTCGGCGATCTCGAATTCTTGATACCTAGGTCAATTTCTTGAATCGCGTTTAATGTGGAGTTTCTGAGGGGTACCTGTAGGTATGTGTGTTTGTATATATATATATATTTTATGTATAGGGTGGACTTTAGCGAAGTATTTGTATTTTCTGTCCAATGGTTCGGTATTAAGAAAGAGAGATTTAGTGAGTGCAGAAGAGGTGAGAAGGTTAAGGCACTAGCTGAATAGGTATAAGGTAAAACGATGTATAGAGTACAGTAGATATGGAGGACGAGGTGGAAGAGGAAAAGGAACAGATAAGAGTGTGTCTGTGTGTGTGTGTGTGTGTGTGTATATATAGGTTGGAGTTGAACTGGAAAGCTGAGAACTAAAAGTTTGTCCTGATACCAGTCGCTATGCGGAAAGTACTCTTAGCTTGGTACTCTTAACTCTCATAGCCGTAACTCAGGAACGTTCTGAGTTAGGTATAAAAGTTATTTTATTAAATCTACGCCCAGGGCATACTGGTATCAAGCCTTGACTGAGCCAGAAGGACATCGAGAGGCCGGATATGGCCTAATGAAACGGAGCCTAAGAAAACTAACAAAGAGAAAGTGGAGATGTGCTTGTGGAAAAGAGAGAAGAAAAGGAGGAGGAAAAATGAGAGAAAATGGATCTTGATATTGGATAGAGTCGACGACATTATCTTAAACAAAAAAATTCAATGAATATCTTTCGGAATTGTAAGAAGGCTCGAAGAATAATCTCGTTTTGCGATTAGAAAAGTCATTCTGGTTCACTTGGCTTACTTCTTTGCCTTTATCCAAAATTTATCTTTATATTCTACTTCAAATTTTTAACGAGCCTCTACCAATTTTTTTTTGCGAGCATCTTCGAATTCTGTTTTGGCCAACTTTAACGTGCTTTATTGTATGTGGTTTTCGTTGATCCAATTTCTTTTTTGTTATCACCTGTATAAGGGTACATTAATGAACGGGATATTATGAGTGAAAATGCTCGCGATATAAATTTTTTATTTCCGAAGACATAATTGGTCTAATTTTGGCTGTCGTTATCGGTGGAAAAATTGTGGATACGAAATGTTGCCTTTCATCAACTTTCTCTTATTCTGTCTCCTTTAATTCGGTTTCTTTCCACTCTCTCTCTCTCTCTCTCTCTCTCTCTCTCTCTCTCTCCCTCGTTTCATTCACTCATTCCCCAGAAAGCTGCAAAACGAGTTGGCGAAAACACCAGAACGCTCCATTGGTCCACCGACGTTGTCTCTATTCATTTGCTGACGTTACCGCGAGTGGCTGGCTGTTTTTTACAAAACTAATTGAATGCACTCCCCCGTTAGATACAATGCACCTATTACCGGTAAAAATGTCGTCCCTCTGTATGTTCTTCAACGAGAACAGGTACCCTGGTCAATATTAACGCTCTCCGGATTTGGGAAAACAGTGAACCTGTAATGTCACTAATTAGGTGTATTCTGGCAAACGCGCCCCCTGTTACCACCCTGTCCCTCCCCGACAAGCTTATCTGACGGTACGAATCCACGTAGATACCTAAGGCTGTTTTTTAGGAAAGAAAAGAGAAAAAGATTTTATCCTTTTGAGATGAAATATTTTCCTCCCCATAAAAAGATCAGTCTTATTTACCGTAAAGTATATTCCAGTATATTTGAATTTTTATCGAATCTTTCTACAAATGAATAAAGTTCTATAATTCGAGTATACTCGATGAATATGATTTCTCGACGCACAGAATGAGAATAAAGCATACATAAAAAGACACGAATATCTTAATCGTCTGGCTATCGTTTCTTTGGCATAATTCTTGGAAATTCTCGTTTGACCCCTGTCGCAGTTTATTTTTCCTCGAATCACGCCCGCTCCAAGACCCCAAGACTGACTTTGAAGATTTCTTTACGATCCAACAATCTCCCTTTCCACAAACTCAGTCTCCCCTTTTTTCCCCTTTGTTTCTCGTTAAAACGCAGCCCACTCTGCATCCTTTATATCGTCTTACGTCAGCCAGCACCGTATCCCTTAGCAACGTTCAGGATCTACGGAAAGCTTAAAATGGTTAGAGAAAATCACTCATAAAATCCAAAGGTGTAAGGCTCGTTCGTTATCGCTGATAGTTTCCGTGAATCAGGAATCTACGAATAAGACGGAAATGATTCCTGCTGGCGAGCAGGTCCTCTATGGTTTGTAGGCATGCAACACCCGACAACTTTATTATAATAGAGAGGTCGCACACGCCGTAATGAGAGGGTGAAGGCGAGTGGAGGGTCAAGTGACTGGAGGGTGCATAACGGTTGTATATCTAGATATATATATGTATATATAGATTAGTATAGCTACATACCGACCACTGCACTCCGGAGTGTATATCACGTAAGTACATTTCTGAAGTCGCGTGCTACGAGTCTACTTCGACGTTTCGCCAGTCGCGACACGTCATTCTCGATAGTGCCGACGCCATTTTTTTAACCCTAACGATCGTCGAAGCTAGGCCGTAAAAGCGGAGGAGAAATTGAAATCCCACATAGTAGAAGAAAACTAGAAAAAGTACTCAGCCAACTTCCTACGCTGGAGAGTGTTGCCACCAGAGGACAAAGTGGTTCGGTAGTAACCCTATGCCTATACTTAATCAAAGTGACGTATCAGCGGCAAGTATCATTAGTATCGTTAGTATGTCTAGCATTGCCATCTCAACTACACCCACTCTTATTATTAAGTTGAGTAGAAGTAAAAGTATCATCCCTTCAAGCTCAGCTACTTTTGCCCATTTTTCAGTCCAGCCGGGACGTTTATCATCCGCCTGATAAGTCAGGGGAGCAATTAGGCAATTGTTTCGGGATTTCATAAATTAGACAATTAAAATGGTGCCACGGGTTAGGGATAGCCCATACTCCAAGATGGACGCTGGAACGACCTGGACTCTCCGCTGGGATAATGAAAGCCTTCTGGTGGAACCGTGAAAACCGCGACAAAGGATTTCTCTTGGGCAAACCAACGTGTCCGCCATGAAGGAACAAAGAAGGGACTGCACTTTTTAGGCATATCCCTGAGCTTTTTAAATTCTCATCTTGCGGGCGGCCAGACGCCTCTATACTCGTTATACCCAGGGTACACCTTTTCCACATTCCACGTTTCGCCCTCCTTATATTTGTTCGCCTTCTACACCATAGCTATTCTGGCTTCTAACCTTCTTCTTCCATTTCTTATTCCTTATTTTTTATTTTTTTTTTCTTACCCAGACCAGAGTTGCGCGCTGCTATTGTGTAGTTTATTTTATTACCGGCATTCGTCTTGCCGTAATATTCGGCCAAGCGCCTTTCTTTCTACCCTGTGTGACTCTGATATATATATACGTAATACTTATATAGATGCAATATAACCTCGTATTCAAGCTGTACACTTATACGCGCTAAATATATGTATAACCATGTCTTTTTTGTAGCCACCACTCCACCCTCAAACGTATTTCAGCCTGTCGTGATAATTTTAAGTAAAACCGTAATATTCCTGAGAATGAATTTTTCAACGATTTTTAATCGACGCTAAGTAACATTGTATATGGATGAGTTTATTCACGAGATACAATGTACACAGTGTGCGTAAAGTAATATATTTCATATTCGTGCTAACCGTGCAATTCTTGGTTTTGTATCAAGTAGCGAAGGTAAAGTGAATTTTCTTTATTACTAATTAATGAGAAACGAGCAGAGATTGCAGGGTGCTTATCGGACGTGGGCTGAGTGTTCGTTCACGTGACAAGCCTTCAAAAGGTACGAAGAAGGACGTGAGTTAATTGAATTGATCCGTGCCTGGTTTAATTAAAGGGTAGTCACAAGCCACCCTCTGGAGATCTCCGTTAGGACGGACAACCCTCTCTAGGAAGTGTACCCGAGAAGAACTCCGGGTGATATTTCGAAGACGAAAAGACTCTTGGAAGATTGCGCGATATTCTTTCGGTTCTACGAACTAAAGTGTTTTTACGTGAAACTTTTTTTTTGCTTCCTTCTTTCCCGTCACTTTTACTACTTTCCTTTCGCCCCCCCCCCCGTCCGCTCTCTGCCGTTCCTCATGATTTTCCTCTCGTTGCTACCAGTATTTTCTTTAACCACCTCCCACCCTCCCCTCTACCTTCTTACCACCTCCTCATCATCGTGTCCTTCCTCCATTACTTATTTCTCTTGCTCCAGTGGCTTCTCCTCGTGTCTCGGTTAGCAGCTACCGGATGAGCCAATGAAAGCACGCCAGAAAGTACTGAGTTTTACGTCTGAATGGATCGGCAAAACTCGTTAGCGTCATTTTACCGGAAGCCACTCGAAAGGCGCATAAACAAGCCTTTTAATATTTTTCAACGTTGCGCGCATGAATGGAAATGAGAAAACTGCAAGCGGAAACGACTCGGAGATTGCTTTATGATAGTAATTACGGCGGTATACGCGAAAAAGGGCTAGAGACGGGGTTGTCGCTGTGGTACAGCTTCGGAGTACCTGGAAGTCTCTGCGAGAATCTATGGGCAAGGGGGGACGAGGGGCGTCGTGGAAAATCGTCGTTTAAAGTACCGGAAATGTCTCCGTATTTTCTGGACAAGCGCGCCCGCTAGTCTCAAATTGCCAATAGAAACTTCGTAATTGTTTGTCCTTATGTTGTCAAGGAGAGAAACGCCTCTATATAATGTGTATACGGTTATTCAGAAGTGTTCCATTGCCTGAAGATGGTTCTACCATTGCAATGAATGGAAATCAAATGGACAGAACCATCTTCAGATGGTGCAATGCTCCTGAATAACCGTGTATACCGTACACCCGTTATGCTGTGTATGCAGTCTGGAATATTTATATGCACCCTAAGTCAGTGTACAGGGATAACAGTCAATGGGATTTAATTAACGTTGTAAGGCAATGTAAAAAAAATTGAAAAAAATTATTTTTTCTATATTTTGGATTCATACGTTTAATAGTTGTATACGGCTTTTTTGGTAATTTATAAATACTTTTTAACATCTGATTTTATGAAGATGGTTCTTATTCATTGGATATGCTTCATAGTGATGTGCGGATACGCAATTAGGGAGGCGATATCTTATTTTTTTAAGTTTTTTTTAGTTATTTCAGTTTGGTATTCGTGTTAAAAAATTTTCTTTGAATTATAGTAACTCTCGTATTTTGAATGCGCATTCTTCTGTAAATAGAAGTGGGTTAGAAGGAATATGAATATCTAACGAATTCGGGAGCGTTTCACAGATCTGGCATGAGGCCAGGGAAAACTACGGAAATCCCAAACGACGCTTCGCCCGTCAAGCTCTTCCGGTTTTACGCTCTTCTGATCTGCCGGAACCACCATGCTTTCACGGACGCTCGTTCTTATAATAAATCAGCCAATTAATAATGGGTGTAATCTTATAATAATGTACCAAAGCATTTCGTGTAATCGTTGGACGTTTGACTGGTTCATATTTCTTTGTAAAATCCTTGAAAAATCATTTGTCATTTATAAGATCTTACTGTACAGTAGCGCGTCTGGAGATTTTATGTCCGTAGAAAAATGGGATCAAGCCTATCAGACCAACCGGCTCCGAACCACATCCAAACGAATTTTCGATATCAGCTTTTTGACAAAATTGAACTTCGGACTCAAAATATAATAACCGAGAGATAGGTTAGTGATAAAATCATATCTTTTGATTACCTAATAATCAATGGCTTTAATATGAAATAAAAGTGGATGAGACTCTCAATAAACTTTTGTCGTAGGTTTTAAACCATATTAACCCTCTTGAGCATTACCCCAAGTATACTCGGATAAGTAAATATTATAAAATAGAACTGCAAGGGCATTATTTTTTTTGTTAGGGTAACCACGTGCTCCCTCTAACGATCTAATATATTCGTGCATAATAAGAAAGTATTTTCCAAGAAAGAAATGCATTAGGCCCAGGGTGCCGTTATTCCCAGCAAATGAGATTCCACTGGATTCTTCTTGAAACAAAAGAGAAGAAAATTACAGTCTGCAGGCTACGCAGATTAGTTACAGCGATTGCTATCTTCTCTTTGTTGATTCTGATCATCCTGATTTTTTCACGAGTAATAAGAAAAGTAATAAAAAGTATTAGGTAGAAAACGATATTGGTCATGATGATGATGATGATGATGATGATCAGAAAGGAATTACATCATGGCTCCTGAACCATGTTATTTTATGAGTCTCGTTGTCCGTTAAGTTATTGCTGAGCTAGGAACCCCGAACAATGATATATGAGGCTAATTTTCACCAGTGGTAGCAAACCCTTCTAGCCAACCCCTGACCACCAGACCAATAGGGGTTTGCTTATCGTTACTGCTTTCCACTGTTGTGCCATTATATATCAAACCTTGAAGTTGTCGGTTGCTCGTTCCCTTGCTAATTGCAAAATTATTATTATTAAATCATTTTGCCTTAGCAATTAAGACACGAGCCGAGTCCTTGAACTTGGGAAAGGACTCGAGTTACAAAAAAATGATTTTCATCGATACTACGGTAATACGGTTAAATAAAAAGAAAGGTTAGGTTAAATTCACAGGAAACGTTAAGAGGGTGGGTCTTTGGAATGAAGGAGAGAGACAAAGGTAGAAAACAAGAAAGAAATTACTTTTGCCGAGGATGAGGGTGGTCTGATTGCAGGGTGGAAGAAAAAAAACGATGGTTGAAGAAAACATCCCCGAGTCGGTTTTTGGTATTAAAGGCAAAGAGCCAGGCCAACCAGTCACCTAGTCAGCCATCCAGCCAGCGAAGGCAGAGAAGCCAAGCCATAGTGGGCACGATTGTCTTAAATTTAAATAATCACAGAAAAATGTTAATTCCCGGCGCGGCGTAATTCAATGATAAAACAAAGAAACGGTACAGAACCCAGGAGGCGGCAGAGGGATTGCACGATGGTATTGTAGGTTAGGGGAGTCGGTACTTACTGCTACTACTAATGGTGCTGCTGCTGCTGCTGTTGCTGGTAGTTAGGAGAGGAGCGAGGTGGGCAAGTGAGGCAGGAAAGAATTGCCTGGGAAAAGAGGGCAAATTGAATTAATGTGAAAAAGGAAAACATTAAGGTTAAGATATGGCTTAAAGGGGCATTCCATAGTAGGCACCTATCCAAAACTTTATACCGAAGCTTCTTACGTTTCATTGTTTGCGGTTGGTATCTCTGGTAAGAAAAACAATGGCGATCACATGGAACCGGAAGTCCAAGCCATATTTCTCATGTATCCTTTTTGCTATTTGTACGGGCTATACTACACCGAACACGGTGCAGGTTCAATATCCAACGCAGTACAGACGATACATACGTATATTATACCATATTTATCTTTTTTTTATTTTCCTTACATCTCTTTCGCTAGAATACTGGGGAATGAGTCCGGGAACTATTCATACCCCTAGGGGAAAGGTCGAGCGTTATCGATTTCTATGAGAATTCTACTGCGTCTTCCGGGCGATCGTACTTCCGGTCTCTTAGGGCATAGGAACCTCGGCGTGTGGGTATAACAAATTGCATCGGACGCATGGCCCCGGAGATCAGCAAAATCCCTTGGAATTGAATTTTTTATCCGGATATTCGGCAATTGCAAGCTCCGACGGTTAGCCACTTAACCGTGAGATTTTATTTATATATCCACCATTTCCTATGATATTCTTTGAGACTTCTTCTGCCCTCCTTCCTTATCGTTCTCTTCTTCGTTATCTCTGCTATCTCGATGCACTGTATTATAGTCGTCAATGCTTAAAAATAATAATGTTACGGAAATAAAATTGGAAAAAATGTCAAAATTAAAAAAACTCCCGGGTATATGTGAATGGAACGATATATATATAAAGTAGTACATATCGTACTGCCAAAGAGTATCAAAATGATTCCAGAAGATTTATCGCTAGTATCCCTATAACATCACCCTCTCGATCTGCACTCGAAGAAACACCTGAGGACTGACATACCAAGTCATATCTTTCTCAGATCCACGAATTCTCGGTAACGCATTAATCTCAAGTTATATGGGCGGTTAAGCAGTAAACTGACACGTTTATAGTTGCGCGAAAACACAATTTCGCGCTGGGATGCCTGCGCATCCTTCACGCGAAATTCACACAGGAGTATCTCCTGACTGTAAATACTTCTATATAAACAGTATATAAATATCTATGTACTATCTATAAATAAAGTTTGATACAAACAGTTCGATTTTTACCTTCAGATTATAAACTACTGCATGACCTCGATATATCGATCCAATGACAAAAATAAGAATAACCCAAAGAGTTAAAGAAATATGCAATCAGCCAGGTGCACGTGGTAATGTAATTTTTTTAGATCATAATATCTGATCCATAATCAGAATTAAAAAAAAATCACGATTATGGCGGAGCTGGGATAGTCATCTATTTCGTTCCCACCTATTTCTCCAGCGATATCTACATCGTCATAAAATATTCAGTCATACATGAATGAAACTCGACCCATATTTTATCCGTACTGTGTATACAAGGGTGAGTTGCGTGTTGTTGACTGGCACAGCAATATTCTACTCGAAAGCGGCTCCGTTTATATTGGTTACACTTTTCTCTCTTTTTTTTGTTTTATATCATTCTCTCCTACCTGCTACGCGTTCGTATAACAACCCTCTGATTTTACGTCCTTTCAACCCTATGACCTCGGATCTACGAGAATTTTGACTGACCCCGACGAAATTCCCGCCGAAAGCTAAATTTCGGCCGCGTGCCCAAAAGCTGCTTCGGATTTCGTGCCAAAACTACGAGACGCTACTTTATCGCTGTGTTCCCACGAGTTTTGCGAGTTATCGAGTTTGTCCAACTCTCTGTTTTTTTTTCTATTACTACTACGATCTCCCTCTCTCTCTCTGTCTTTGATTTCTGGCTCTCTATTTTCTCTCTCTTTACCCCTTTGCTTTCTGTCAGGTAACTCGGCTTCGCCAGCAATGACCGGATACGTACGGGACGTCGAAAAGCTTTGGCCTCCGCTGAGCTTTATAGCCCTTTTATAAGCTCGTGTTGTACCACTCGCTGGACACGTCGAACACGACCTGACACTTATCGAGCGCTTTTGTTAAAATACTTGGATTTCCATGGTTTCGGGACAAAACTCAATTCTGCATATGTGGAGTGTCGTAATGGTATGACATACATAGACATCCAAGAGGGTCTTTGGATTATTTGAAAATTACTGAAATTTCATGTGTGTAAGGAGCATGTAGGTGATGCAAGTATTTGCAGAGGGTAAAAAAAATAAGGAAAGTGAATATTGTTTGTAGGTACAATAGACAAGGTGTGTATTATTTCCTCTGCAATTTCAAGTATAGACATTTTTTTCATATAATACCCTTGCAAGGGAGCAGCTTTCAGAAAGTAGGACAAGCCGAGAATATCGAAACGATGTGGTGAGAGGGTTAGGTAAGGTCGTCGTAAGGGCGGCTCTTTTCAGGGCTGCCCAAGAAAAACCTTTCACGGCCGTTTGACCATATCCTTTGCGTTTCAGCTGGACCAAAAGTTTCTTCGATCCAATGTAAACTTGTGGCTGATAGAAAGGGAGTTTAAGAAGGATTGAAGGATTGAGGCTTTACGCCGGATCGACACTGGTTAGTGGATTTTCATTTCTTCCGGTGGAATAAAAAGACCTCCAAACTAAACAAAACGTAACTAATCGAAATGAAATAAGAATAAGCGAAGGAAAAGAAGAAACACTGTGGAACGTACGACAAATTGTAGCGACAAAAAGGGTGACAAGGATCGGTACGATACGACATTTCTTGCGATAAATTATTTATTATGGCCCTGGGGAAGGTTCTCTTGTCGAACACCAAAACAAATATACGAAAAAGTTCAAGCACGCGGTAGCTGATATTGTCCTTCACTGTCAGAAATACTGAGTCATCCTTTCTCTCTCTCTCTCTCTCTCTCTCTCTCTCTCTCTCTCTCTCTCTCTCTCGTGTCCATCCCTGGATTAACCATTCCTGTCCGACGACCAGTGATTTATTTTTTGTTGAAAAGCAGTTTTTCGAGAAATGATAAATACGGAAAATGTCGATTGCACGGAAGGACCATTACTATGCATAATATATCGAATCAATATATCAATTAGAATATATGAATTGGCGTAATAACAAAAATGCTGTTAATAATAGAAGCGAACGTGGTACCGATATACCGTAAAATAAATACTACCAAGCAGGTAGAACAGGGTGGAAAAAAATAAGGATTGGCAAGTAGAGCAAGAGTGGAATTGGATAGAGTCCTTGAGGTAGTTCGCAGGTGCCACGCGCATGAAGAAACACGGTTGGACGAGAGAGCGAGCGGAACGGTGAAGGGGTTGTTTCTCTTGGAGTTGCTTATAACAGTTATAACGCTCATTGGAGGGTGTTTCTACGGTGCTCAACGTTGTTTCACGGTAACCGAAGCTGACGGCTATATTCTTAGGAATATTACAGTGTGTAGAGGTACAAAGTGCTATTGAGAATATATAGAGGAGGACTCTGGGGTTGTCGTGTCCGGGAGACGCGGGGGAGACGAGGGTGATCGTCTTGCCTGTAGTGGAACAAGGCTCTAGGTACGATAATATTCTTGAGGGGCGCTCCTTGTGGTAATCTCCTACGACTAAGTAATGGATGCCACTCTGATAAAGACCAACCCCCCAACCCCCACTCGATCCTCTATCCCTCTCACTCTCTCTTTCTTCCTCGGTTCATCTCCCTCTTTCTCGGTGTTACTCCCTCGTTCGCTCTCACCATCTTGCCTTCGAAATCCACCCCTTTCGTCCTCGGTCTAAATTATATACACCTAAATGATGGATGGGTTTCGCCTTCGCTATATTTATCCCGAGTAGTGTTTTAAGATTGTCGATATGAATTCGCGAGAACTCTAGCGCGGATACTGATTTTTGTTTCGATACTCTTTTATTGCCGTTTATAGACTTGAAACGAAATTATTAATGAGTTCTAGCAATAGGGAATCAATTTCTTTTTCTTTGTTTGACTTTTCAGCTAAATAAATGTGTATGTGTGTTCAACCTATTCAGATTGCTCTGCTTTCTTGTTACTCAATGCGTCTTGAAGGTAGCAAGGGTTAGCCTTGGTTACGGCAGTGGTTTCACGTTAATGTCCCAAAAGACATTAGCACCCTTGGAATTCATTTCTTGGGGAAGGGTGGGAGGGAGGGGGGTATAAAAGCTGTCTCGCAGTTTAACATCAAGGCGAAACTAAATGAAGTCGTTACTGGACCAGGAGGAGTAACTCGTAAGCGAAGAAAAATTTCTTTGTAAAACATGAAGAATCGTCTTACAGGTCGGCGTCGGTTACGGTATGTCAGTTCGTACGGAATGTTCGCGAAGGAAGCCCACTGGTACACAGGCCCCGTTTAGGGGATGGGTTTGGCAATGGAGCAGCGGCCTCGGGGTGCGTTAGAAGGCGATGTGCGTGGCGTCGCGGCGTGTCGCGTCTCGGTGCTAAAACATTTGAATTAACGTGGCGTTTGTGCCACAATGGAATTAATTCTCGGGGTTTCGGGGCGCGACTAACGAGTTTATACCAGGAGTTGGGAAGAACGGAACAACCCTTTAAGTCCGCTGTCACGTGCCACACCTCTAGCAACCCCCTTGCGATTTCAGGAGTTTCATGAGTTCGCCCTGATCACCCTTCACCCCCCTTCGCCATGGATTAAACTCCTGACTCCTCCTTTCAACCCCTTTAACCGACTCCGAACCTTTACCACCTTACCCCCAAATATATCCTAGCAAACGTCCCTCATTACTATTTCTGGATAGAAACTACATAAATGTAAATCAAATTCAGGTGGTATTACCGTTAATTATCTATGACCCTAATCCTAGTTTCCCTGTGTATTAATCTTTTTGTTATAAACTTTTTACGAATATTAAAAAACGTTTCCATGCTCGCAGCTTTTCATCCGAGACTATCCGCCTTTAAAGATATACGAAATACTGATAATAATTCTCCAATAGATACCGTGCATCCGATCCAGAGTATTTCTCAGTGCCGTTTCGAGAATTCTTGAAGTACCGATGTCAAGAATAGTTAAAGTCACACAGGTCACTTGGTACCGAATTATAACATTTTAACTGATGAAATATTCTACATGATACATAGACCGAGGACGGATTTAGTTCACTCAATCCATCCCAGTGAATTGATTACACCGAATGCCTCTTAAATTTCTACGTTACCTCCTACTTCAATTACCCAATTATTCCCGTTTCAAAATGTCCCCTATAACGATAATACATATTCTATTGAAATATTCCAAAAGCTTATTATTAACATTCAAGATATTTTCATAGAACGAAAGACCTCTTATCAATCTTTTATATTCTCCATTTCCTTCCCGCCTGCTAGCCCGACTTAAATGATCATGACAATGGATACCAAGGAACTCTCAACAATCCGTAGAATCTCTCGGAATTAGATAATCAGACAAGATAACGTAAAACACAAATATAACGAAAACATATCGGTAAGGACTCCTGTATATGAGCAAGTGATTCAGGTGGTTCCTCGAGTACGGAGCAAGTACTGCATGAAGTTGGGTTAGATAAGCCCAAGTTAGGTTACCTTACACAAGAGCGAACACAGCCTGGAAGGATCCTCCTATCAGTGTATTCGTGTATCAGTTCGCGGATTACGCGGAACAGGCTCTCCGTTCCCGGAGGGTTTCGCTGGTACGTCGAATGCCGCTGGTAAATTGCGTCTGTCAGATCCGCTCTGTAAATCCTTTTTCAATATTTTAGGGATTCCGTTGGTCTGACGCGACTGGAGTGGCTTAGCCAATTGAGCCTCCATTAACGTTACAGGCTCATCTCTTTACTTGTAGTTTTACTTCACGGTATACCCATTTAGTATAGACATATCTGTGCAATGGGAAATTCGATTTTATAACCTAAAAATTAAATATTAAAAAATATTTATTTACTCTCCTTATGTTACGTATAAAAATCGTTTCCTGGTTCTGTACCCTATTTAGAGGTTGTAAAAATGAACGAGCGGATGAACAATGGCGGATACTTGAAAAGAATTTCTAGTCGTTATATCCAGTACCTGCGCAGTGTAAGCTCTCTAATCTCCTCGGGGAAACTCGTCCTTCTCTATGGAGTTCGAAGTTTGACAAGTTATTCGACACAGTAGACAGTTCTCCTGGTGATATCCTAGGTTCATTCTCTGCGATTCCCGAGAGACAATGAGGAGGCTTGTCCTATATCTGTTCTCTCTGTCTCGCTCTTCCTCACTTTCTATATTCTGTCTGCACTATGTCTCTTCTTCTTATCCCGAGTACCGAAGCACCAGCAGCCAATGGAGTTTCCTAATCTCTTTTTATTGCCTGTAACTGGCTGTGACTCCGAACCGTGCCTGGCAACCTAAACACATTTTCGAGTATTGCTTCAGTCTGATATTCCCTACCTTTTTCTCTCTCTTGGATATACGTATATATACGTTTTCTAGCTAGTTCTTCTAAGGCTTGTACGAGATACTGGTCGAGTATTTATGGACATCTTATATATCTTGTACGCTCGATTTCCAGTCGAGCCTGGAAAATACGTGTGTTTTATGCGGCTGCCTTTTTTTGTGCACAAATTTTTTTGACACGATCCTGACAATTTTACTGGAATTTTAACTAGGGATTTCAGGAGGGAAGGGGCAGGGGATTATGCTTCCCAGGAGAATCATTTGTGAATCAGTGGTGTGTTCTGGCTTATTATTGACAGTGTGACTAATGACTTTTGAGTTTCCTTGACTGAATTAAAGGGGTTCAAATGGATGTTTTTATTTCATAATGCGAATTTAATTATCCTGTCGTTGAACGTAGCATGACGTATATTTTATGTAAGTTTATATCAAGATCGCCATTCCCATGGGTTGTACGCTGCTATTTACATTCAATTGCCAATTATTAAGGACCCTAATGAACATTCGGGAGCCTATTTTTGATAAGCCGCTGCTGTACTGATGATATGAGAAATAATCATAATATTTTCAACCCTTATCTGTAAGCAGTATCTCTCGCGTATTAATATCTCATTACAGCCCATGAGATATTATTACGCGAAAGATACTGTTTATTACAGATATATATATATATATATATATATATATATATATGTATTACTGAAATATTTGTATTTAAGACAAGATTTTTGCCCTTGACGTGATCTCGCGTGAAAAACTTTCTAGCGAGGGACGATAGTATCGAGCAGGCTATGGGAAGAAGCGATATTATTTTCGCATTAGTGACGTCAGACTTACCAAATTATTAGGAATCCAGCATGGACAGCAGTTACGCAGAAATTCAGCTAGGAATAAAGAACGCCTGTTATCATGTTCATGCCGAAGATATAAAAGTGCGAAAGGATAATGAGTCAGCATTAAAAGTCCATTAGGTAATTCCAAGACAGTATTTTTGATAAGACGTCCTTGCGTGTCCGTACACAAAAATATAACTACATAAAAATACATGCACCCTTGTAGAACACGCGAACTGGTATTACAGTCAATTTACATTATACAGACTATATTACTGGTACGTATGCTCTAAACACTAGAAAAAAAAGGAACTGAACTAAGGAGAGTAGGTAGCCAGTAATCATGATGATCAGACAAGAGAGCAGCTTATCAAAGTGACAAACAAGATTAACGGTCGAACCCTTGGGGGTAGCTTATATGTTTACCAGGATCAGAGAGAATTATTCCCCAGTTCTTAGTTATCCGTTTCCTAAGATCTGACGGGTGATCCTTTTTGAAAAAAAATTCCAAGTTCTATACTACTATTGCCGCTAGGCGTTTCTAGCGGTAATCTGTCATTTAAAGATTTTTTGTTGCTGGTAGGAAAATTTTCAAGTCTTCGATACGGTTTACTCAGGGGGTCCGGGAAAGGGGGTTTCATATTCGATGACACAATGGATGGTTAAGAATGTACAGCGAAGATAGAAGGGAATTTTGCATTGTATAGTTTGATGCTCGTTACCGGTAGGACTCTTTAGAAAAAGGATAAATATGAAAATACGTGATATGCTGCTTTTAGCTAAAAAAAAGTCGTACAACATCCTGGACCACCGGCATCTTTCTATCTGTAAGAGGGTATCCTCTTTTTATAGGACCGTGGTCCAGGACAGGGTTCTGGACGCAGAAGTATAGAATTGCTGGTAGCTACCGTGCATCCTAGTAACTTGAACTTGTCTTAGATTTTATTTTTATATTTTTCTTCAGCGAATTCACAAGAGAAAAGTCAACCCTCCAACGGTCTTTCAGTTTTTGCTCGTTTTTTTCTCCGACTCTGAGACGAAGATTATTACTTCTTTTGTTTCCCTGGTTAGATAATAGCTGCTTGCGCACTTTAAGGCGTCACAAGGTGGCTTCCCATGGAAGCAGCGAGAGAGTGACAAGCGCCTCTGAGGAAATCAGTTTGAGATCTTCGGGTTGATGGAAAATTTCGAAGAAAGATTTTCCCCGAGCGTTTCTTCGTATCTTATATACACTTCGCTTTCCGTCTATTCCCTTAGACCCTGCACTCACCTGACGCCCGGCGTCGTCGCTTTCCTCGCGAAAACGTTCTACCATTTGCATCTCCTAAGATAGAAATCTCGAGATGGCCGCTCCTCTTCTTTATCTTACTTTTAGCATTCTTTTTCACTGTCGTATTGTCGACATTTTTTTTATAATTTCCCTTCTAACTTGCATTTAATTAGGTCGACATTGATCGTAGTAATGAGAAAAGTTGTTGGACAACTTTTTCCTATTCTGATCCGTTGGAAACGCGCTCCACTGTTGCTACTTTAATAGTAGTTGCTCTTGCTGCTACCAGTACCAATACACAATACCGGAGCAGCGAGGTGACGTTATCGCATCCCCAGTGTATTGCTGATAACTACCCTCCAGCATCCCTCTATAGTGATACATACCTCTTCTGTTCTATGAATCCCGATAACGAGCCAATCATATTTCAAAGCTCTAAGAATAGCCTCGCGAAGACAGTCACAACAGTTGATTTCTTGAGAGCATAGAAAACCGATGAAAAAGATTCTTTACGTCGGCCGTCTAGCAGCGACAGCGAACAGGCAAGAGTCGTACCAAGAAAGGAAAAGAAGATTCAACTTGAAGGCATTGTTCGCATTTAGCCGCAAGAACGTCGACGACTGGCGAAAGAATCTTCCTTGGCGACAAGTCGCTTGTCGCTTGTTGCTCGTCACTCCTTCAAAATCCATGCTTTCCACTTTTCACTGTAAAACCGCGCGATTTCCTTTGCGAGCCAGTACTTTATAGTACCATTACGTACAGTCGTATCGCGCCGTTTCCAGACGCAATTATCCGTCTCTCTTTCTCGCATCGTTCCTTTGTCTCGGCGTCTCTTCCTGGCAGCCGCCGCTCAGCAGCTGCGAGATATAGCCCAGAATGAAGATTTTATTCTACGGCCGCTTGATGCGCTACGTGCAAACTACTGGCGCATAACAAGTCCCAAGAGACAAAGAGTAAGAAAAGAGAGAGGTGGAGGGAGAAGAGCGATGGAAAACGGGGAAGAGTGGAAACGGGAAAATGAAGACAATCCACACTCCCTTGAACGTAGCTGTATGCATCGCGTGCTGTGAATTTCTTGTCAGACGATGAAGTGCCCATCGCGGCTTTCGAGCTTTCTATTTCAACCTGTAGCTGGCACATGTCGCTCCTTGCAGTTAATGCCTTTTGAAAGTTAATGTACTTTGGAGATACGAGATCGCAGAGTTGTTTATACGTAATTTTCGAATTTTCATTATGCTTGCGGCAAAGGAAATAAAGGGGTTCTGGGAAATCTATTCATTGGCAAGTCCATTATTTAGAAAAGGGATGGAAGTTCAGAGAAGGTATTATATATATATAGAAAGAGAGAGAGAGAGACAGAACTACATGAAGAGGATTAGTAGATTCCACAATGCGGAAAAGGTTCCCTCGAATTTTCGGCATTCCCTTTACTAGCGCGAAGCAGTGATACCAAAGCAGACATATTTTTTTGTACACCCTTGAGCATTTACCAAAGCCACGGTTTATACCTTCTCCCTCTTTCTCTCACCGAAATTCGAAGAATCGGTACAACCACCGATGGCAAATTTCCATCTCCTCCATATTCTCAATGCTTCCCTGATCTCTTCGAGTATCCTTCTTCCGCCATTATCAGTCAATATTCCCCATTCTGATTTTTCAGAAAAAAATGGATTTTTTCTCCTCGAAAAATGAAACTTGAATCCATATCAGATTTAACAGAGGACTAACTAAAATTAATAAAGCGCAACACTGATAGCCCGGATGACCGCAGGCTCGTGTATCCAAGGCGCGGAGGGAGGGGGGCGGGAATGGGAATCGTTATGGGGGGAGTCGCAAGGGGATAACATGGAATATCACGTCCGATTTGTCGTTTCGTTTTCAATTTTCCGGGTATTCATACAGTGCAATATACTTTTTCCGGCTCTACCCATACCTTTGCGGAAATACGAAAAGCCGGCTCTGCACTCGGCAGAATTAATAGTTGCGCGATACGAATGGTTATCACGATAATGACTGTCGCAATTCGAACGTCCGACGCGTCGCGACGGTTCAATCTCTCTAGTAAAAGAGAGAGAGAGAGAGAGAGAGAGAGAGAGAGAGAGAGAGAGAGAGAGAGAGAGAGAGAGAGAGAGAGAGAG
>JARQTH010000301.1:1330431-1345382 GCA_030142595.1 Trachelus iudaicus | reverse complement strand
AGAGAGAGAGAGAGAGAGAGAGAGAGAGAGAGAGAGAGAGAGAGAGAGAGAGAGAGAGAGAGAGACAGAGACAGAGAAACAGAAAGAGATGGAGAAAGAGAGCACACGAGAGCTCGAAACAGGAGTCACAAGCTAGAGGATCATCCTGAACTAGAAACAAAAGGGGAAAAAAGACACATAGAAACAATTCCATACCGTGGACATTGAGTGCTGATTGAAAAATGCGAATTCAAGCAGGTAAAAGGAAATTCGAGTAAATAAAAAGACATGGAGTACGTTAGTAAGGGTGTACGCTGTGTATGGGTGTATTGGTATAGAGAACGAGATATATACATATATATATATAAACGGCAGCCGTTCCATAGGGGTTGATTTCAAGAGGGAGGTTGATCGACCGGAAGTGTTCGATAACCTTTCCCATCCGCGTTGGATTCTCCTGAAAAAGAGAAATGGACCGATCACATCCCATGCGACCCATAGACGTCAACGAAATAATGTGTACACAGACAAAGGGGTTAATTATAAACAGTGATCTTAATAGATACCAACCCCTATATTGGAGCATCATTGAATATACCGTGGAGGGTAAAAGGTAGCATTTAAAGTAGTGGGTACTTCATTGGCATCGAACTGAATATATGTCCAACCCTCTATTGGTTCTGAATGGAACGACCAGCTTACTGGCACAGGGGATGATTGGAGGGATAACGTAGTTGCTTCCTCTTTTCCTCGGTCTCTCTCTCTCCCTCTCTTTTGGACTGTGAATTATACGCTAATAAATGCAAAGTTATGGATCGAGTAATTAGTTGCGTGGAAGTTAAACCGAGTCACGCTAATTGAGGCACAGCGTTGACTATCCTCCTATCTGCCTGTCTGTCCATCCTGGAATATATTAATAGTAACCCCATTTCCGGTAAGCCCTACGTATCAGCCAGATTGCCCCATACTGATTAAATGGGATACGCGTTAGAAAATTATTTTCGAAAAGACCTGCAAAGCTTGAAAATTATGTATCACATAATCCATTGAATAAATGCCCTTCTGATTACTGGTGTTTGCACGTCAAATTAATTATATATCCTACACAGGTATACAATACTGTATACCGTTGGTATATTGTATAGATTGCTTATCATGGTATAGATTGTGTGATATACGTCGGTATTCCGTGCTCCAGGTAACTCCTAAGTGACAAACTGTACAGAGTATGGTCTAGTGTATACATTGAGTTAGGAGTTATTTGAAATATCGATATAGGGTATATATCCTACAGGGTAGAGTTGACTCGGGCAGGAACACCTGCCAATCCAGGAATTGCTGAATTATCTTGACTAAATCTTGATTCCTCTCTCAGCCCCCTCGAGCCGCTCATTATGTCTCCCAGTTCTGAATGAAATTCTCAGACTTGAAATACATTGTCAGTCTCCTGACCTCCCTAAGCCTGGAAGCTCTGGTTCCCCTTAGCTTTCGAACTTCCCTTATCTCCCGCACTGCCGACAGCGTTACCTACAACTTACAACGCCGGGGAAGTTTAGCTATTCCGAAACGCCCCTCAACGAACTGTGAAAACCCGATTTCGGTGACGTAGCTATCGCGCCCGCAAAGGAGATAGACGGAAATTTAGGGAAATGAGAGGGGGAAATGGGCGCTGGATGGAACAATAAAGTTAAAAAAAGATAATATAGAATTACAAGGTATAGGTAGCGTAGAAAATGAGAATAGGGTAAATCTGGTGTCCATTCGTTCGAGCTAGAAAGAACGTAGGTTGTGGACCTTTTTGAAATCGATTAACGACAAGGTTAGGGGGGATGTAAAAGGATTTCCGGATCAGTCGATTATTTCGCCCTTATTTACTGATTTCATCCCTTAGTCCGTTCTAATCTCTATCGCTCATTACTCTGTGTCCTGGCCCGAGGTGGCGTAAAATCTTTTTCTCATTTCCGCCTGGATTAGATGGAGCCTAATAGCATCTCAAACAATGTCTACAATGTCAGGGCGAAGGAACTGAAGGGTTTCGCATTTCGTCCTCGTCTGTTCCGCCCTTAGACTTCACTTATACTCATCTTTCTATTCGGTCCTCCTCGCCATTCGCCATTTCGCCTGTATTTGACACGATATCTCCTTGTTAACCTCATAGAACAAACTCGTCAGTTCCAGGAGGAAGATTCAACGCAGATTATGAAAGGTTGTGGTACTACAAAAAAGAGAGAGAGAGAGAGAGAGAGAGAGAGAGAGAGAGAGAAAGAGGAGGGGAGAGAAAGAGAAACAAGGAGAAAGAGAGTGTATAACCAATGAGAACCAATGAAAGGCTGTGGCAGGGTAGTCGTTGACAGGCGGTACGTGAGAGAGAAAAGTATATATATATATATGTATATATATAGAATAAAAAGGATACAAAAAGACAGATACTAGATGTTGTTAAGGGATGAAGAAACGTCACTAAACCAATTTCAGTCACGCTTACCACCGAAAGATCCCCTAACCATCTTTCCTCCTAAGGGACAAAGAAGGAAATCAGCTAGACAGATCAGGGTAGCTGCCATGTTAGGATTTCTTAATATTTCTTAAAAAAGAGGGTCGATAAGGCAAATAAAAATGATTCGCGAATGTACCGTTAAGGAATAATATGAGAATCATTAAAGCTGTCATTTTTCCTAGAGCCTCTTAAATGATTCGTCGCTAAGCTATCCTTTTGTACAAATATACGGGCATACATACGTATAAATAAATCTGTACGTATAAATAACTTCAAAGCATATCCTACATGCACGGTATACGCAGACATGCATGAGTAATGAAAGGAGGAGCGCGTCGGATTTAATAAGCGTGGAATTTACGAGGGTCGCTAATTGGTTGATATATCGGAGAAGGGGAGTGTGAAAATTGGCAGGACGAAGGAGAAAAAAAATGTTAAGGAATAAAATAAATGGAAAGTGGCTACCGTGTCGGGTGCGAAGACCGGTAAAAAGCAGCAATGCGTTTGACGCGAAGAACAAAGTCCAGTTTTAAGAGAGAAAAAAAAAGAAAGAAAGGGAGAATGATAAAATTTAAGTCATTACGCTCATACTGTATGAAGGGGTAGTGCTGGATATGCGCGCGCATTTCTACGCTAATGGTTCTAATTCGTAATACCTATATATGCTAGACGCTGTTTCGTATATAGGTATAACGCTATACACACTCGGCCGTTTGCCATGGCCATTCATAACCGTTTAGCACGATTAAGCTCGGCCTGGCTAAAGAGCATGAATGAGCTTGTGTTCCGTTTCAAACTGTACACGCTGTATTTTCGTTAGTAGGATTAACGTTGGAGAATATCTTGCCTAGTACAATTATTGTACTTCATGGGTGCCTCGTGTGCTGCAGCGACCTTTGAATTAAAGTTCTGAGAAGTAATGAGATCAAACAATTTTTTAATGGCAAAGATCATGCTTGATCCTCTATAAGAATTCACGTGTTATGTCTTTTCTTACGAGTAAGATTTTTTTTTATATGACAATTTACCATAACGGATTCCAAAACTTTGTCTACCTAGCCTATGTTCATCGGTTTGCTTTAAGCGGCGGAGTCATTTTATGCATTTTTAAGGAAGCTTTCATCCTGCGGAAAGTACGCACTTTTATTATCCATTCTATACGCACATGTTTCAGACTTGATCTAGGTAAGAGCTTAGGATCCTCCTTTGGAGGGTTTATGCGATAATTAAAAATGCTCGTTTACGGATGCTCTCTGTTTTAGGGGCGAGGGTTATAAGAGTGTTATCGTATTACGAACGTACCGGAGGAACGTTTTGGATATTTCTAAGCTGCCTTTGTGAGGACTGAAGTTCCTTTTTCTTATTCTTTACTCATTTCTAGACTGCTTCTATCGTGTTAGTCTAGCATTACTTATATGATAGTGGATACTATTTTCGTTTGCCGTTTAGTACTACGGACTTTTTGGATTTCCAAGGAAAATACAGGATGTATACGGGAAACGAGGCGTGGATCATTATGTTAACGAGACCGGCTTTTCGGCGACACGTGCACGCATACGTGGCAACGTTACCCCATGGAACGCCTACAGTTCTAAAAGAAGAGTCAAAAATCTACGAAAGTGGTATAAAAAGTGATGAGAAAAAAATACGTGAGATCTGTGAAATGAGGCAAATCATAAGGAAAAATGCTTATTGCCAATGGTCTTTTTTTAACGGTAAGGAACGATTTTTCGTTAATTTCCCACGCATTACCCTTGGTAAAAAAAAACCCATCGACAATTCAAAATTTGCCTGAGGGAATCTTTCAAACAAATCTCTCTCTTTCTCTCTCGAATAAAATTACGTTGATTTGTGAAGCATGAAATCGCGCAAGTATTTCATGCGAATAATTACGTATTTTTTTTCAACGCATTAATTATACCGCTACTAGGTATTTTAAGAGGATCAATTAAATGCTGCACGAATCAACGTGATATCCGAAGTACGAAAATGTGAAAACTAGGTTACGCCAATTTGGAAACAACTGAAATAGCAACGTAGCGAGTTCGCGAGTGCTCCTCTTCGGGGAATTTCAACGGTAGTTCTCAGCAAGTCAGAATATTTGCGCGAACGAGTTGACTTCGCGAGAGGAAGCATCCCTTATTTTCATTGAAGAGAGCATCCCTTATTCTCATGTAGAGGAGCAGTCCCTTGTAGAGGGACTAAAGCTTTACCAGGCTGGAGCTTATATAAATGGGAGCAAGACGTCGTAGTGGAGTAAGGGTGGAAAAGCATTAATAGGATTGAGAAACAGATCCCGATGCGACGAGCAAAGATTAAGCTTGCAATCTCATTGACTGTGCAATCTCGATTTGCAAGATAACTTCATGAATATTCCCTCCCTTCATACCTGTTATCCACACCACTTGCATTTGGCCCCATTCTTATTCCCATTTTCATTCTCATTCCCACCCTCTAGTCTCCCTTCATCACTTCGCCACAGTTTCGAGCCACTAATGGATAATCAGCCGACCCTTCCCACGAGAGGGTAAAACTGTATCGCGTTCCTGGGAGCAATTCGCAAACTCCCTTATCCCATGATCAGCTAGAAAACAGCCCGCGAGGATTTCATGCAGCTTTGCTAACCTCTCCTTACACCCTTGTCCAGACTATCTTCAAATGGGGGTTGGAAACGGATGAAGGTGTACCTGACTATCGCGACTTTTTCCTCTCGAAGTTACATCGTGATCACGACCCTCCTCGCTTTCCCTCTTAGGCAGATTGGAGGATGATTCTCGTAGGGTATGCAAGTTTAAACTGCTGCAATACAGAATCTATATGTTAGATATTTCATGAAATAGTGAGTGAAATAAAACGGCATAAAATTGTTGCTTACGTAGTCCAAGATAACGTAGCGTGGAGAATCACGGGATGTTGAACGACGCCGAGGATGGTGAGCGAGTGACTTTTCGATGCAAGAGAGATCGAAACACTTGACACCGTTCTTGGAGTTCATCTCTTCCGTCATGGTGGAATAAAATTGTTCAGAGGATATAGAAGAGCGTCGGGCATTTCGTGCTTGTGATACGAGTCTTCTAAAACAGAAAGATCGGGAAAGGTGTTCTGGGATTTGAACCAAAGGTCTTGATATCATTTGTTTGTGTATGTTTAATGTATCATGGTAGGTAGCGGATCTTGGGTGGCTCAGAAGAGGTTAGATGTGTCAGAGTTGGAGATACACCTACGTGGCTTTAGCGAATACAAATATTCGTACTCTTGTGTATACGTGCTTCTGTAAATACGATAAGCCATTTCTACGTTCTCTTATTGCACACTGTACTTTTGTATATGTGTATACCCGTATCCGTTCGAGTGATACGCCCAAAGTTAGTACATGGTGGTGAAAGAGGAGAATCCTGTCGACTAAACTGCTTATCGAGCACCGAAGTGTCAAATCGTTTCGACGGCAGCCATTGGATTCGATCTAGAGATGCACTCACCTTGAACTTTCACCAGTCGTCTTAAGAAAGGTCGATGGGTTTATTCGAGGATTTTTGGTACAGAAAAATATAAAGAATTATATTAATATTCGTTTCTTGGCGCTATGCTAATGCAGTTTGTCTATAGTGTTAATAACTGGCAAATATCACAGATGGCGCTCGGAACGGTTTCTAGTGACGCGAACGGCGTTTGTCGAAACCCCGGTCTCACGGTAAGACCGTGGACGAAACTAGCCGAAATGTCAGTTTCTTCCGAAGTGTTCCATTGCGATTAGTGTTGTGTGCTACTTTTATGTAAAAATTAGTGTGAAGTGATGTTCTATTATGCCCTGGAGTTTATGAATAATGTAAAAACGTTAAGTATCCAGTAAAAGTACGTAATTCCTAATGGTTAATCGACCCGCGCAAGGTGAACGGGGTAAGGTATGTAAACAAGCATTCTTGAAACTGAGGTTAGGCTTAACTGAAGTTATACGTTTACAAATCGCTATTTCAGCCATGGAAATCGTTATTTGATTTACTTAAATGCATTAGATCTAGACGATGCTCTCACGTTTTCAATTCATCTTCGAACATATTTTCAGTTTTTACCGTACCCGGAATTTGACATTTTCGTGCGCACGATTAAAATGTAATCTTTACATTTTGTAGCTTCTATCCTGAACCATTAACATACATAAATTTCCGTTTATCTTTTCATTACTTCCGGATTTTCAAATGCCTGCTGTTAGCCAGCAACGAGTCAACCAGCCAGCTGGGCAGGCAGACTGGCAGGTATAGGGATGGTTTTAGGGATCGTGGATGGTAGATATGTATATACATGGATGAGGATGGGTCAGGGTGTACGCGGGTTGCCTAGAGCGTTATTATTTATTGCCTGAACGTTTTCCCAGTTAATTTGCCCGGGGCATGCACGCCGGCTAGGCACGAAATGAAATTTTACCGCTTGCCAAGGGGGCCTTCGGAAATCGGCTGATATACGATCATTACTGTTTGTTGGACAAACAAAAGGTCGCGCGCGCACATCGCTTGAAATATGACGACCCTGAGCGAGAGTAACAATTCGCGAATGATATAACGTTCGGATAATCAGTAAGTCAGGATGGCCTCTGCTATCATGGGTGTTCAGAGATCCGGATAAAACGACGGACGTCACTTTACGTAAGAAGCGTCGCTGCAATTACCCTTTCGCTTTATCAAACCCTATAAAAAAACCACGCCCGTCACCAGTATCAGCCTTGCTTACTGTATTCTTATGTCTGCACCTCTAGACCTCCATTCATCAGATCATAAAACATCTATTTCACGGAAGGATTCCAAGACGGTTCCACGCGATCTGGGATTAAGAGTGACAAATAATTGTGGCGACCAATGGGAAGCTGGCACATGGTAACAGAAAGATATAAAGATTCTATTTTTTGTTCTGCCCAACAGGGTACAGACTCTTGTGCAGTTATAGATATACTCGTTAAAAGTCCAACGTTATTCCATTGGGTTTAAAGAAACGGCTTAATAATAACGGGTTCCGTTTGACGACCATTCAAATTTTCAGGAACAAGTGTGGCTTAACGACCAAGCCTGATTGTGCCATCGTGATGTCTATGATGGCTGCGGATTATTGAGGGACGAAGAGTCAAGTTCTGCCTGGTTGGTTAAGGTTGAGATGAAGAGGGGATGAAGGATTTTGAGTACAAGGGATGAAAGCGCAAGCTTAACATTGGCCATAAAGTGACTGAAGACTGTGTAACTGTGAGGCCGACATGGTTGTTCTCTGGGAGAAGGTAATAATTCTCCAGAGACCAATCTTCAAAATCGTTACCTTCCCCCCTCCGCCCTTTGATACCTCGACGAGGCTTGATTATTAGAAGCAAGTGCGTTGTAAAATATAAAGTATTCAGGGCGAGGCATAACGGAGGGTTAAAGGGGTCGATAGGCTGAGGGCTGCCGTATTAAGGGTGTTGCTCTGCGTCATGTATAAACTAGATATTAACCTAAGTTGAATTTACGTCTCTGTCTAAGATCTTGACGGCGTCGCCATGACTACTGAATGGGATTTTAAGTCGCTATCACCGAAGTGGTTGCAAAGTGAGTCGATCGGGCTTTCTCGAAAGCTTTTATCCCCTTCTCGCGTTATCGTTGCTGTCGAGTGGTCGCAAAATATCCAGATACATCTCTGGGGAGTTCGAGAGTCTGACACTTTGATACGGGAACGAGTTTGAGCCCCACCGCCCAGTGCTGCAAGGAAAAGACATGGACACTTGATTCCCTTAGCCCGACTGTTCACGATTTTCATCGTCATTTCGAGGACTTGACATTGATAAGGGATGGTAGGAGTGTTGTTTTTATCCATGCAAGCCTTTACTTCGTTATAAAATATCCCGGCGCTCTCGTTAAGCTTTTAATCCTCAGCCGGACCTCCCATTTACCCCCTCCTTTCCCCAACTACCCCCTGATAAAGCCCCAGGACTTTTCCTCACTTTGGATAACATTGCTCACCGGCGAGAAATCATCAGCTCCCTTCACTTTGTAAGTGCCCCATGTTCCTTGTCTCATCTTCACGCTTTATGAATGCCCGACGGCGACAGTGGAGTTGTGGGAATCGAAAATGAAAATTTAAGGAAACCAGGTAAACGGCGGATACTGCTGTTACTTTTAGCGGTATACGTATATACGTAGAGTCCTCCGGAGAGGCCCAAAATACTCGCCATACAGTTTCATGGCTCTGCGGCATAACCATTCGAGCCATTATTATTCATTAGGATTTTTCCAGCCATGTGTCTTCCTTAAGTTATTTTTTTCTCTTTGCTTCCTTTTCTGTTTTTTTTTATCACCACCCACCAGTAGTGAGAAGCCGCTTCCCTAAGCGAGGGGGGGTTTATCACGTGGTTACGCTTTATTAAATTTTGGCAGGAAAATGGCGGATACTCTTCATTCTCATTGACTAAGGATTGTGTTTTTCTACTCTGGGCTGCGTATCGAATCCTTGTTCTTCGCTTCAATATAAAGATATTCCCATTTATTATAACCCGACGTTCGGCTTTTTCGCCAAATTTATATATTCGAAATCTCTTGCCGGCACGTAGCGGCTGAAAGATTGGAAAGAAATGGGAAATAAAAGTCAAAGAAATGATAGTTTGTTCTCTTTCTCCTTCCCTTCTGTCCCCATCCCTCTCTCTTTCTCAGGTATACCGGCGAGTATCGTCGGATCGATGATTCGAAAGAGCGCTAAACGAGCTCGTCCGATCGGCTCGACTGGTTCTATTAACCATTAAGAGAAGCTGAGGACACCGAACTCCGTTACGCGAGCTGACAAATCGTGCAATCAGTTGCGGTGATGAAGTCCTCTATCTTATCGTCTTCCCGTGAATCCCAGCCAACCGGATGATACCTTTCGAACCTGGGGGATTTCGAACTTTCCGAGAAATCGACCTTAAATATCATCCGCACGATTAGTCACCGCCGAATTTCACGGAACAGAAAAATAATGTATCAAACATCCCAAAGTGGATGCACACATCAGACCCAATGTCAAAAACCAATGAGACGTCTTATCGGAAGTTCAACGATCCAGGACCTCCATATCGCACTAGTCCATGAATCCCGGAGCTAATGAGATCCCTGGAGTCCTGGCCAGGATTCCACCTGTTCCTGCAGAACACGGACCCGTTCTATGGGTTCTACAGTTCAGGCAGCACTGAGATGCAGAAGCAGCGTCATCCAACGAGGACGGGAGGAGAAAAAAGTAGTAACGTAAAATGAGAGAGACTAAGTGAAGGGAGGGAGGAGGGATTGAAGTTGGCAAAGTCTTGCCGAGGACAGACGCGACGGATTACTTTTACTTCGCTTCTAGCACGGGATATTAATTTTCAAGCCCCCTTCGGTCGATGGGGCCACGTGGTGCGAGCTTTCTAGGGACCCTTCCTCCACTCTTGGCTAAAGATGGCTCCTTATTTTATCGCTGCCCAGTTATATTGGGGTATAAATCATATTCGTAAGTCGCCCGTTATTCTGCCCAAGTGCCCACTCCTACGCTCCGCCATTCCACTTTGGCATCGCCTCACTGCTGCCCTCTATATCGCTATCGATACCGGCATCCAATCTTTTCTCTATACTCTCGACGGCCGTCTTCTCTCTATCGGAATCTGACATAGAGGCGAAACCTCCTAGTGACACCGAACAGAGTGCACTGATCGTCTGATCTGTATGCCCTATATGTCATATCTTCGTAGCGCGCATGAAAAGCCTACTCTCGCAATACTTCTGTTTTCCGCCACCAGATGTCAGGGTCACTTATTTCCGAACTCAATAAGCGTAAATGACATTCTCGCTGCTCTCGATCCCAAAGCTCGGATTCCTTTTCAATACGCTGTCTTGTTTGTCCAAATAATAGACTCCGTAAGCAACTCCTGTCCTGTGCTGCGGTCTCATAGTGACGAGCGAGAACGGTAAGACTCGTAAATTTTCAACTGGATAATACTGGCTATGCTACTGATAGGAGTTAACGAAGTATGGCGAATCCTTAACGTTATAAGATTCGGTAAGTAACGGGCATTGCTATCGCGACGAGCGCACTTAAAACTTTATCGGTAATTACCATAGCGGCTTTACTTAAGAAAAACCATGAATTTTCTTGGCATTGGAAAACTCATGAAAGAAATTACAAGAATTTTCAGTTTTACTCAAGTTCGCCACGCAGTTTCTTTTTCCCAGGAGTATCCCTAGCACTGTTTTCTTTTTTTTATTATTGAAACTAAATTTTAACTTGATTTTCACCAATTTATCGTGATTCCGGTATCAATCAATTTTAGTTTCTCGGGTCGCCCGATGTCAAAGGTTTTGCTTTCGCGGAAACTTTCATATAAATGGCATATTTTCGCGAATGGCCACAAGCTAATGGTTCGATTCCCAAGTCGCCTTTCTAAGCTGTGGCATTCATTTGCGATGTGAAGAGCAGTCCTCGGCTATGCTCCCTTACACTTGTGTATACTCTCTGTACAATGTCCCATTAAGGATAGAAGGGCTCTAATTCCGACCGCTGTAATCGAGCGGAATAGTCCGTGAAATTAGTGAGAATGTCTTCGCATTCAGTCATACAATTTCTGACAAATTATATAGCTCGTAATGAATGTCGCTAAATGAGAAATCAGATGCGTACAATCCACAATGGGGTGTCTATGCGCAATGCATGTCCGCGTGTACGCGTTACGTGCGTATACCACTGATAGGACAAGGGATGATAATAATCTAGACGCAAATTATTACGTTGATGACAAGAAATCCATCAATCTAATTTTATTATGAATCCATAAACAAGTATTGAATATTTATACGTATTTATACCATTCGTAAAAATCGCGAATACGCATAACAATCTTTCTATGTATACGTTTCGTACGTATGATCGTTCACTTGTTATTTATAGTCTTTTAATGGCACCGTTCGACGTATTTTTTTATAGTAATTCTTTATTTGTATCCGCATGTATATTTTACATGTTCAGATAGGGGACGTGTGTGATAGAGAAGATTTTTTTTACCATCATTCATACCTATATAATGATATTACGATAATGGTATCTCAAGTACTATTATGATGATGACGTATTCCAGATGCATACCCATGTATATAGCTGTATCCTTTATAACGTACCAGCATGCATTTATCAGCCGGGTCTGAAGTACTTGTCATCCCGTTACATCCTGATTGCGTGAAATCGAGATGATCTCTTGAATTCGTTCGTTTAATTCTTTTAACGCAAGCTGATCGTTAAATGCATTTTACGAGGGGAAGTTAGAGATCGTCGGAAAATTCATGTTCGTAGCTATAGTCCTGTACGCGGTGCTGGCTATGTCTGGCTGTATATCTGTATGGGGGATGAACGTGTTTATGTCTCGTGGACGCTGTGCGAATCTTATGCCAATCTTCAGTCGTCGTAGATGCACTTGTTACTTTAGACATGCGAATATAAGTGAATTCCGCGCATTCGATATGCGAATCGTATCGATCTGAATAAAATTGTAAAAAGTGTTTGTTTTTTTATTATCATTATTTTTTTTAATTTTCTACTCATTTGGTATTACGTCACCGGATTAACAGGATGAATTGATACATTATTGGGAAGAGCTCTATGCTGATTTTTGTTTGTTGGGGATTTGTTTTGGGGATCGGAGCTACGTGGAAATTTCAAATTATTTTTTTTTTGAGGCTTGGATGTTTTTGCATAGAATCCATATCATTATCGGATGATTTTCATTGATAGACAACGAGGCTATTTTTGTACGTTATTTTAATTTCGGCAATACTTTAAAGATGTGCTAATCGAATGACATTGTTTTATTGGCTATTAGTAAATTGTCGTGTTTTCGTACGTCTTCGTAATTGGGGGGCATATCTTATTTACACGCTTCACCTGTTTAATTATCCAAAGGGATCCAACGTCGAGTGCTTTGATATGCAAAGGAGGATGAATAATTAGAATGTCGTTAGCTATGTAAAGTAGCAGCTCTTCTGTGACAGTGCCAATGACAATTTCTATTAGTCAATGAAAGGACAACGGTAACGCCTTGAATGTAAAGAGATGACTAAGGTTCAATTTGAACCCGTGATCCTTAATTAATTAAACGTTTTTGACGTTAATCTTTTTTTTTCATAATCCAAAAAACATGCTACTCTCTAGAATATCCTGCTATATCGATCTCATGAATATCGTTGATATATTTCGTCGGGGAAAAAAGCTGAGAACAACGCGATAACGAAAAAGCATTCCTACTATATTTTTCAGCATTTTTCTAATTAACTGTACGCTTATGCAAGAACGAACGAACCTCTCGTATAATAATTCTCATCTGCGTTATTTCACAATGGCTCTTTTACTGCCGTTGGACCACATGAAAGGGTACGGGGACAGATAGTATTGCCCGTGTGTCGTGCCGCATGAAATGCTCGTTTGCCAAATGACAAAATGATCGCGACGCTCAAGGCAGACTTTCAATTTAACAATGAGGTAGCGGAAGTGGAATCTATCGGAGCCGAGTGAGAAACAAAATGAAAGCTTTTTGGACATGTGTGCCAGAGTAGAAACGTTTTATGGCTGAATCGGGTAAACATCTGTCGGACACAAGATATACTGCGCATGGTAATAAACGTGTACTTTTATTTTTATTATCTTTTTTTTTTTGAAACTGTTACGCATTAGAAGATTATAAATACGTGATACCATAGAGATTTTTAAAAAACGAGGTATGATTATCAAATTTGAATTGATATTCAGGGCCAGGTAAATTAGAACGAGGTGGGGAGGCGGAAGTCGCTCTACAATAGAGAGACGCGGTTCGAAAATTTTCTCTGAAAAAGGGTGAGTGTTGTCAACGTAGGCAGGAGCCCTCCTATATCAGAGGGTTGCTCCGTAAGGTTCGCTTATGGAGGATTCTAAAGATTTTATGAAGTAGTAAATAGAGCCGGGGGTTCGTGTTAAGCACCGACCACCCCCTGGTGGCTATCTTCAACTTTTTAATAGAGCGACTCCAAGGCAAAGGGTAGAGCGCAGGAGAGACAGAGAGTGAGAGAGAGAGAGAGAGAGAGAAAGAGAGAGAGGGAATAGAGAACGAGTGTGGGGTTAAAACTGTAACAGTGTACAGTACCAAGGGGGGTGGCGAAACCAACCACCATCCCCATTCGCCTACCACGAAACCCTTAGCGCTATTTTTCCCGCATAAACAGCAGGTTATTAACTAGCACTATGGCGCCAGATCTTATCTGCCTTATCTTACCACGACTTACTACCCTCCGTGCTCTTCGTCCCCCTTTTTCCTTGCCTCACATCCTCTTGAGCAAGCTTTCAATTTTCTACTCTCTTTCGATGCACCTCCATAAGATTTATCAAATGCAACTCCTTTTTTGATTTTTTTTACAAGGATCAAATTATGGAAAATTTTATTTTTACTCAAAAATACGATTTCAATTCCAAGTTCATTTCTGCCATGAATCGGTGCACTCTTTTGGTTCTTGGAGAATTTCAAGCAAACGACGAAGATTGTCGCAGGCCAAGGCAGAAAGAGAGCGGAAGGGTTGTCAGTGCTGAGCGCGATGGTGAAAGGGCCATAGGCTTCTCGGGAACTTCATAAATATTGTAAAGGTGCAATTACGACGCTCTAGCTAGAAACTATCCGATGATAATGAGGTCGTTGGCAATATATCGGTTTTGTTAACCGCAAGAGACTGGCCGCCGCTTCCCCACTAAACTATAGGAGACCGCTAAATATTCAGCAGAATGTTCTCGCAAGTCTGTCAGTTCGTCTTTGAGAGCCCAAAGGCTGTTATAAGTCGTCGCTCCACTTTTCTCGTCTATAGAAATGTATCACTTATAGTAGGCATCTACGAGAGCCTGCCGCTGCGAAGAGAAAATTATTGAAATTCACATGCTAGAAGGGTTGACGTATGTGCTCTATTGGAAAATTAATACGTAACAAGATTTGGGATGTAAGAGAATACCGAGAGTTTAATTGTGAGTCTGATTGCGAAATCACGAGAGGTTGCGGTGAATCGGTATGGGAATCGGCTCCGAAAAGTGACGTCGCGACGCCTTGCGGGGTTGTGCGAATCGTGATTTCCCGCCGCCCTAAGCAAGATAAATGAATTTGCCAAGCGTAGTTAATCCAGTTAGGCTAAGTTTTCAAACGCGATTCGTTCTCAACCCGTGAGTCGAGACATCCTTTTCGAAGACGTGCCTATCCAAGTTCGTAGTTTGCGTTTGGCGAAGGAGGGTGAGTGAGTGAGAGAGAGCGGGGGGATGATACCAACAGGGTAAAACCCTTTTTCGAGGAACTACCATCTCCGTCACTTTACACATTTATCCAATTTCTTTCGCTAGTCCCACTTTGGGCTCGCAGCTATGCGGTTGTCAATATACGTGTATACATTTTAATATATAAAAATCCAGTGTCCGTGTGTATGTTCCGAAATAACTCAAAAACGGGTCAACTGATATTCATGAAAGT